>CAUYSK010108944.1:0-22908 GCA_963575035.1 Avahi laniger | reverse complement strand
AATTAATCGGACAACTGAAAATATATAGAAAAAATTAGCCGGGCATGGTGGCGCATGCCTGTAGTCCCAGCTACTCGGGAGGCTGAGGCAGGAGGATCGCTTGAGCCCAGGAGTCTGAGGTTGCTGTGAGCTAGGATGACGTCACGGCACTCTAGCCCGGGCAACACAGTGAGACTCTGTCTCAAAAAAAAAAAAAAAATCTTACCCAAAGTCATACAGCTGTGAGTAAGCAGCGCAGCTGTGATTATCACCCAGGCAGTCTGGCCCCAGAGTCCGCATTCTTAATCACAGCTGTCTGTTGCCTGACTACAGAGAAGCACAGAAGATGAGGTTCCTACCGCCCCAAGGTGTTTAACATTCTTTAAGGAACTTGAAAAAAGTCCACCTTTTAGAGATGTCACTTTTTAAAAACAAATCACTTAACACAAGGTTTCCAAATGCTAGTCCGAACTCCAATCCTTGATGTAAGGTTCTCACCCAACCAAGACAAAACAAGAAAAACAACATAATTGTGCGTGTGTGTGTGTGTTCACCAACTGCCTTTGGGTCTAATGGACAATTCTCCATTTTTAGTGTCAAAATTTCCTTTCTTTTCTAAATAATAATGACAGCATATGTAGCTATTGTTTTGTTCATGCCCATACTTGATAAAATTAAAAGTTAGCAAATCTAAACTGCGATTCCCCAATTTTTTATTTTACTGGCCCATGAGCTCTCCAAGTCTGAAAATCAATGATCTGTCTCTTTTGAAGAAGACATTATGCTAAATGAAATAAGCCAGACACAGAAAGGCAAATACTGTGTGATGCACTTATACGAGGAATCTAAAATAGCCAAACACATAGAAGCAGAGAGAAGAACGGTGGTTGCCAGGGCTGCGAGGAGGGAGATACAGGGAGGTGTTGGTCAGAGGGAACCTTTCAGTTACACATAATAAGAAGTGGAGATGTACTGCACAACATAAGACGTATGATTAACAATACTGTATTGTGTCCTTAAAAATTCACTAAGAGGGGAGATCTTATGTTAAGTGCTCTTACCACAAAAGGAAAAAAAAAGGGAGAGGGTGGAAATTTTGGGGGATGATAGATAAGTTTAGGACATAGACACTGATGATGCTTTGATGGTTTCATGGATGTATACGTATTTCCAACACATCTAGCTGTATATGCTAATTATCTACAGATTTCTGCATGTCAATCATTCCTCAATAAATCAATTTAAAAAAAGAGGCTATTCCCTGACATTTCCTTTGAAAGGTAAGTACCACTGAGCAAGGTACTTCACACCTCTTACTGCTGGGATGGGGGAGGTGGGGAGGAAATGTAAGCAGGGCTTCAAATCACAGCGGCAGCCTCCACGGAACATCCTGACACTAAAGGTTGTGAGGGACTAGTCTGGATGACCAAAGACAAACTGTATAAGGGAAGACTTTTTAAAGGAAGAAAAACTCTCTCTCCTCCTCTCATGGCCCCTGATGAAAGAACAGTTCTCCTGAGGTCAGGATTTCATACAGCTTGTGATTTTCCACACCTCCTGTCCCGGTATCATTACACAGGCACAGCTTCTTGAAGCTAAAAACACAGGCTATTACGCTCAAGATAAGTAACACACAATTCTATCTCTACCCTGAAGTAATTGTTAACACTATTATTTTCACAGTAAATAATTGTCAGAACCATTTACCGGTGAAATAGTGGCATGTTTTGTTGACTTCTTACAAATACCAAGAGAAATTGAATGCTCCTTGTGGCACACTGGTTGGGTTGTTAATTACTTGTAATTGAGCCTGAAATCCTGGCTCTTTTCAAAAATAATAATAGTGACAAACATATGTCATTGGAGCATATAGCAATCGACATTTCTGTTAGGGTCTTCTTTAAAATCTACTTTCTCTAAAAAAAAAAATGGATTGAAATACTGAATAATTTAACTCTAAATTTATTTCAGTAAAGTGAATCTGTTGGCTAAATTACTTGCATGGTAGTGATATACATGTATTTATTCAGAATTCTAATAATTTAACTGGTTATTTTAATGCCAACCTGCATCAGACAGTTCCCATTTTCAAAACGCCTAGTCTATTTCAGATTGGATTTCCTAAGAAAAAGTGCTATACATGTGAAAATGAGTAGAGTTTGAGCATCCCAAATGCAAAATATGAAATGCTCCAACATGTGAAACTCTTTGAATGCTGACATGAAGCTCAAAGAAAATGCTCACTGGAACATTTCAGATTTCAAATTTTCGGATTTGGGATGCTCAACCAGTAAGTATAATGCACATATTCCAAATTCCAGAAATATCTGAAATCCAAAACAGTTGTGGTCCTAAGCATTTCAGATGAAGAATACCCAACCTGTAATTTAAATCAATGCCAGAACTACTACTGGAGAAAAATGAAATTTAATAAAAGAGGTAAAGATTATTTCATAGCTTTAATTGCAACGTTAGAGCATTTTAATAGTATGGAACAATGAAACTGACTTTATAATATCAAGGCAAGTAGAATGCAGTAGAATAACTTTATTCTGTAAGTCAAAAAGTTAGAACATTGCAGTTCCTGGGCTTACAGCCACTATACACAGGACAAAGCCAGAGCCAATTTTGCTTGAAAAGCAATTAAGAGAACAGATTAACACAATGTAGTCTCCAACATGTAGCTGACTCTGCTGTGATTTTATCTATTAATACATCAATGAACTCAAAGATAATGTGTGGTATAGGATCATATTGGGAGAAATAGTGAAAATACCATACATGGGGCAGGGGGTCTGGATTCTGATCACAGTTTTCCTATTTGTTCCCTTTGAGACATGAAGCAAATAACTTTCAGCCCTGGGTTCCTCATCTGCAACATGAGAGGTTGAAATTCAATCATCTATAAGAGCCTGCTAATTACAGCATGATTTAAACTAAGAAATCATTTTTAAAACAGTTTTTTAAAATACCCTAGACATAGATTAATCTTGCCCAACAAAAATGTTCCTCTTGTTATGTCTTTAAGTCTCTTTTAAGCTCTAGGTTCTCCCCCTACATTCCTTTTGGTCCCCTACTACGTACCTGACAAAGAACCTGGGCCCTTTAAGCGGTAGCATTTCCCACGCTCTGAACTAAGCTGATGCACACTCACGGTGCAGTTCAACACGGGCCTCTGTCCTTTGTATTTCCTGCATATGAGCAGTTGGTTCCAGAACAGGAAGCATTTTGGTCCCCATTTTTATTAACTTACAACATTTTAAAATGGGAAGGAAAATTTTTAAAAAAGCATTTAAATTCGGTCTGTATAAACCATACCCCTACTCTTCCTCATTTGCCCAGGGTACTACCCCTTTCCAAGGGAAAATAAGGTATAATGGCCACATTCTCTACCAACATTTAGGATTCTTTTTAACTAGGAAGCCAGCTCTGGGCTTTTAGAGATACGGATTTTATCCCAGGTCTGGTCTTTGCAAGTTTCCCTTCATCCTCCTATTTGCATTAGCCTCCTTTCTTCCCAGAGCCACAGCTCCCCTACCCACAGAGCTGTTGCATAAGGTGGCTCCGCCACATGGAGGCTGCCATCAGTAACTACTCCGGGACACAGCCCTTCCACAAAAATAACAGAAATATGCCGCCTTAGAAGCATGAACCCATCTCTCTTGGGGAAACGAACTCCAGAAGGCGACTTAAAAAATAGCATCTAGCAGGAAGGGCGGAAAGGGAGAGATGTACCCTAGCATCGTCGTCGAGGAAACGATTCTGCCACCAGCCATTACAGCTGCATCATCTGCAAAAAGGAGTGTTCTATAGGCAGAGCAGATGTTCCAAAGCTGTGTCATTTGTAAATATAGATGAGAAATGTGAATCGAAGATGCGACCTCACTCAGTATCATATTTGAGAGTAACAGCAATTAGGCACATTGAATATAATTAGAGCTGAGAATGCAAGGATCTTTCTTCACTCTAAATATAACCGCAGAAAACATATTTTCTAAAAGTAAAATAACTCTCACTGTTGCCTGCCACCACACAGTTGCAAAGTGAGCCGGTCTCATTCTGGGAGCTCAGACAGACGTGGCTGATTCCACACCTTTCCTATGAAAAAAAATTGTCAATTCTTCAGTCACAGGAGAAATCAAAGGCTGGACTGGATGGCAGTCAGAAAATAAACAGGGTTTTTTCAAAGAATCAATAATTAAGATGAAAAAGGCAGACGAGGGAGTTTACTTTTCCTTCATAATTTCAGAGAATTAGGAATAATGGCTTCACATATCCTATCCTCTGTAAGGAAGGTAAGGTAGGAGGAAGAAAAGCTGATAAACAGCTGGGCCTTAATTTCTTGCTCAGAGATAGCTAGAGACACCAACAGAGTAATTGGTCACATCTCAAGAGTCACATCCAATGGATTGGTAGTGGCTGCCTGGAATGTTGTTCTGGGATCAATTAGTGATGTCTGCCATGGATACTGTATATGCAGCATGGTAGCACCCAAAGTTTCTTTCAGCATCTGGTCCAGCTCCATCCATTTTCAGAAGACAAAGCCAGAGCCAACAGTGGTTCAGTGACTTGCACAAGGTCTAGCACCAGAACTAGAGGCTGGTCTTGAATTCCCTATAAAAGTGTTCTTTCCACCACTGCAACAGATATATCATGTTACTTTTCTGAAGCACTGACTGAGAAATAGGGGAGATAAACGAAGTGATGAGAAGCTAAGGGAGGAGGTTAAAGACTGACTGAAGAACCAAATTAAAAAGAGGAAAAGACCAGCAGGATTGACAGAGATGGGCCAGGAAGCAGACTTGTGTCCCAGGCTGCAGTTGCTGTGCAAATAAACGACTTCCACACCTGGTGAGCCATGGATACTGACAACTCCCCTCCCAACAATTTCTTCCACATCACCCACCTGAGAGGACCTACTTATATCACCTCCCCTGCTCCCCGAGGATCTGCTCTCAGAGCCCCCGCTGAGCAGACTACTGGCCATGTGCCCATGGCTTCCTGGACACAAATGCTTGGGTCAGGAATGGATAACTATTCCAAGCTGGGCTAGTTGGACTTTTCCCTAAGAATTTGAAATTGGGACCTAAAGACACTTGTCATTCGACATTG
Source organism: Avahi laniger (assembly GCA_963575035.1). Classification (NCBI taxonomy): domain Eukaryota; kingdom Metazoa; phylum Chordata; class Mammalia; order Primates; family Indriidae; genus Avahi; species Avahi laniger. The sequence continues at coordinate 17,817 of CAUYSK010108944.1, read as the reverse complement.
GGTGCCTGACGAGGAAAGTGGTATAAAACAGGAAGTCATGTTTGGCCGCATACATGCCAAAACAGAGAACGCTGACGTGAAGAGACAATGAACAATGAAACAGATGGAAGGAGCGGCAGGGGCAAGAGACCACGTGGCCTTAAGAAGAGAACGAGAGATTAGCTGCCCCACTTCCACATTTTGTGGAGACCAAGCTGTACTTCAAACCACTGGGTTCCATATCTCAGGACGGTTCTGTTCGCTGCAATGAAATACCCTCTGGCTAAGTCAAGTGAATCCTAGCTGGTTTCCACTTTCTACAGACATAGCAATACTGCTGTGAGGGAGGGGGAGATGAGAAATGGTGGCCTATCAAGGGTTTAATGTGCTCAGAAAATCCAAATTAATATGCAAACCTTTTCAATAAAATATCACCTTATATGCACCAAGTAAGCATTATGGTAATAAATCAAATTAAACAAGGTATTGGGTACTTAAAATCTATTTTGATGATTTAGCTTCACAAACAAATGTCAGACACGTTTGTATTATTACGACACATGTCATGCGCAACAACCCTGGGGTTTGGGCTGCAAAATCCTGAAAACGTGGCATCCATTTGCTTTTCACAAGTTACTAAAAATCCCAGATGGTTAAAGCCTTTAAAATTGACTGCAGGAAAAATCACTGTCTGTCTCCTGAGCAGGATTCTGAGGCTGCAAAATTGGCTGGATGGCGTATGAAGAGTTCATAAAACTGCGATTAAATAAAGACACTAGGAAGTGCTCAGGCAAAGCCTGTTGAAAGCTGGCTCTACAGCCTCATCGTATGAAAGCAAAATGATAGGAAGTTGGGAGATCTAAACTCTTTTAAAAGACATAACTTTCGTAGAGATCAGATTTTCAATGAAGTCCTCCAAATCTGGCACAGAAAATGAGAGCGCAGAGGGAAAACCCTGTTTAGACGCCGCCAAGACTCATGGGTCAGGGTGGCCCAGTAAAAAGAATATGGTTTGCAAAGGGTTCATCAGTCTAGGGCTCCCGCCACAAATTCTGGGAAACTAATTCTCCAGGTTAAATGTTTTATTGTTTCAGAGTTTTTCAGTGATTTTGCATAAAATACTACTCTAGTTTTGTTGAGTTTATTCTTCCTCTAGTTTACTACACAACCATGTTTAATGCTTAATCTCTAATGAGAGAAGCCACTGGTGCTTTTCCAGGCTGTTGATCTTTAAGTAGACAGGATGCCTCGAAAGAGACATCTGAACAGTGAGAAGGGATCGTGTGGCTCACGCTGCAACATGACTCAACCTTTCTCAGCAAGGATCCTTGTCACTGGGGCAGAGGGAGCCACAGCATCATCTTCCTTTGTCATTTACTTCCTTGGTAAGTATCACTTGCTTTTCCAGATACCTTGGATGGGGACAGAAGTAAAATAATCTGGGAATAGTCAGTGCAGTATTAATTTTAATTTTCAGGCAGAAGAGGATCTTGTACAAGGCAGATGAGCAATACATGATCATCATTTTGTCCACTGGTGTTCAATGGTGTCTGTAGAAGACACCAGCTGGAGTATTTGTCCAGCACACAGCCACTTCCCCAGAACTGCCCCTGCACGTGTGAAGTTCATTCACTACCACCCCCTGTGGCCGACTGGCCCGAGAATGAATACTTGCCCCAGGAGAAGCCAATACTTCTGGTCTCCCAGCAATCATATCATTGCTGGGCCACAGAGAGCTACAGTTAGTTCTGTGGGGGACACTGGGCTCCGTGTTGCCATTTGTACAATGGACCCAGAGAAAGTCTCAGATATGCATGCAGGAGAGGACCAGAGAGACATGGAAATGGGAGAATCTGGAGGGAGATGGATTAGAAGGGAGGGAGAGAGGCAGGGACAGAATAGAAACAAAGGTGCCCGACCCTGGATCCAGCAGGTTTTCTCCCTCCAAGCCCAGCTGTGCTTTCTCTTCCGGGATTCCATGATGTACCCCTGCAGCCTTGCAGTGAAATCCCCATCTCTGGCTCAGCTGGCAGGAGTGTTACCAGCAACCAAAGGCTCCCTGCAGAGAACACCAACCATGCAAACCCGATGAACGACTGAAAACCACCAACGCCCCCCCCAGTGAGGAAAAATGCCCATTCCTCCAGGATAAGATTCTCTACCACCAAATTTTCCATTTAGCTGGAAAATATTTGTTTTATTTTCATTTTACCCCACTTTTGTAGTCTATTTGTGAACAGTATAGTCCCAAACACCTCATAACAGCTGAAATTAGCTTTTTCATGAAGATGCTTGATGAGATTTTAGTAAAAACCTAGAGGCTGTAAGGAAAGCTTCCAGCTGACACTCGCAACCACTGCGTGGACAGGATCTGGGAGAAGGCACTGCCGACCATCTCTGCCCCCGTGTGGTGAGGTCAACGACACCACATCACCACGAGAAAGCACCTGAGCCAAAGTCGCACCGACAAAAGTTACAAGGTCTCAAATTTCTCAACCCTGTCCAATTTTCTCTTAGCTTTCTTTTCTTTCTTCAGTCTCAATGGGTATAAACAGGAGTCTGAGAATCTGACAGACCCAGATTAAAATCCAAGCTCTACACTTCATCGCTGTGTGACCCTGGGCAAGTCACTTTACCTCTCTGTGCCTCTGCTTTCTCACCTACTAACTACCTTCCTCACATACTTGTTGAGAGAGCTGAAGGAGATAATGCATTAAAAGGGTTTCGAATACTACCTAGTACATAGTAACCATTTTTAAAAATTGGCTATATTTTTTATTATTACTACCATAATGGCAGCATTAAAAAGTAAAAAAAAGATTTTTTTAATGTCAACCAAATTCAAGAGCCTAATTGCATTTATAAAGACAAAATGAACCCACTGTGGCATAATTATTTTCTATTTCTATTAAGTTGTTAAACATCCCCAATCACTCTAAGGATACCTACACTTCTTACTTTGTCTATTTTTAAAACTGCAAATCTGATAATCTATTAATGAAAATTTCTCACACATAATCAACTAAATAAACAACCTGGCCTCTGAAATTTTACATAACCATTTATAGTACTGAAATTAGAGTATTCCGAGATAGTCACATACTTGCAGGAGTACATTATTGAGATTATCCAGGAGAAATGGCTAACAAGCTTGTAAAAAGACCTGAGGCAAATTTTGTACTCAAAAGAAGCTCTAGATAAATGATCATTCTTAACCTAATAACAGTTAACATTTATTGTACAAACACTGCCAATGTGCCAGGCTGGGCTGCGTCTTTCAGATGCATCGCCTCATTCGATTCTCACAGCAAGGCCATAAGGTAGGTACGCTTAATACCCCCATTTTACAGGCGGGAAACTAAACCTCAGACACGCAAGGTAACTAACCTAAGCTGGAGAGGGTAACACTTGGCATGTGAGCTTGTGCAGTCAGGCTCCAGGACATATGCCATCTGTGGAAGATTTCCACCCATGGGTTCCGCAGAACACCCCAATACTAATGTGTACTGGGAGCTTAGACTTTACACTCCTCCATCCTGGGTGCCAAGGCTTTGCATTTTGCCAGATAGCTCAGATTCACCTTGGCAGCCATGAATTTTAATGTTTGATGGAACTGCACACAGGTGTTTAATAACATTACATGACATTCCCTGATGAAAAGGGAATCCTTCAACAGTTTCTCCCAGTGTCTTCTAGTTGGAAATGTAGTTCCTTTCGGAAGAGAAATCAATTTCACTGAGGGCCAGCTACATATTTGACATATGTTATCTCATTAATCTTTTTTTTTTTGAGACAGAGTCTCACTGTGTTGCCTGGTCTAGAGTGCCGTGGCGTCAGCCTAGCTCACAGCAACCTCAAACTCCTGGGCTCAAGTGATCCTCCTGCCTCAGCCTCCCAAGTAGCTGGGACTACAGGCATGCGCCACCATGCCCGGTTAATTTTTTCTATATATTTTTAGTTGTCCAATTAACGTCTTTCTAATTTTTAGGAGAGACGAGGTCTCGTTGTTGCTCAGGCTGATTTCGAACTCCTGAGCTCAAACAATTCGCCCGCCTCGGCCTCCCAGAGAGCTAGGATTATAGGCGTGAGTCACCGCGCCCGGCTTTTCTCATTAATCTTTGAGTAAGATATTACTGTCCCTATGTATCAGTCTGACTTCCACTGCAGAGAAGCCAGTATAAGCAGGAAGGGATTACTAGGGCTAATAAATGGCTTATAAGGAAGTTATTGGAAGGCCTGAAGAAATAGCCTCTAGAGACAAAGCTTCCAGAAATACACCCAAAGTCCCACCAAAGAATCAGGATACTGCCAGAAAAAGCCAACATAGCCATGCCTGTGCTTGCCTGGAGAAACAGCAGCTGCGGAAGTGTGGAATCTGCTTCTGGGCATCACGGAAGCATATCCAATCGGCTGACCCTAACTCACATCCAGAACCCTAGCTGTACAGATGCCATGGAAAGTAACTTTCCAGCTTCTGCAGCCTAGGAAGGCACACTTAGACAGAAGGCGGAGGGAAGGGAGTTTCCTATGGTGACTTGCCTGAGCGGTATCTGCACTCAGTCTGTGTGACCCCCGGGCCCTGCTCTTTCCATGGCACCATGCTGCTCCCACTCGCTTTCCCTCCTGTCTGTTTCTCCATCTTGGTGGTTCTCAAACCTGGCTTCACATCTGGCCATAACCACCCCTGACCTGCGTCAGACTCTCCAGGGCCTGGGCTGTCCCTACTTGAAGAAGCTCCATAGGAGACTCTGAGGAACAGCCAATTGGGACACTTGCTTCACCTTGTTTCTGACGCCCCAGGAGCTCACAGCCTGACGCCCTCACATGTGAGATGGTTTTGATAAGCGTCTCTGCCTACCTCTCTTCTCGCTGTATCCACCTCCTCCCCAGCATCACCACGCCTTTGCTCTCAGAGCTACCTGGCCCCATCGTAGGAGCCCTCAGCTTCGTGGTGAGCATCTCAGAAGCCTGTGTCCAATGTGTCCCCCAAATCTGGTTACTTCAGAGACAAAAAGTCCTGGTAGCCTAGAAACAAACCCTGTCCTGCCCTATACTCTCCCGGCCAGTCCCTGTGGCGCCCACTATGAAGGCAGCTTTGGCAGTTTCTTGGCCCATTGTTCTCACCGATGTGCTATAAGCAGCCAAGTTCCAAAGCCTCCCCCGAAATCCACTCTCATCTGATGCTGTGTGGAGAATTCTCCCCTGTATACCTGCGGCACCAGCACAGCAACTGCTGAAGGAGACAAACGAGTCCCCAAAGGTGCCAGGAGGAGAACGGAGAACGTCCTGGTGGGGGAGTCATTTCAACTTGCCTCCAGTTTCGGAGGATGATCACGGCAGTATTATTGAGGGCAGCCTGGGAGGGCAGAGGTGGCTACATTCATCCCAAACACAAATCACACCGTGCCCTGGCTATAAATTCCAGAAGCAGCAGCAGGTGTACGCTTCAGAGGAATCACTTCTGCAATTAAAAAAGTGACATTTTAATGGATTATGCAGATCAGCTAAGGCTCTAAATCATAAGCCTCCCGCCTTAGATGGAATGGAGACTGCGGGCCAAGCGAGAAGCGACAGCATAAACACCATGAAAATTTTATGGCTCCTTCTGACCTTTTTATACTTCACTGTGAAACTGAATGTTAACCTTCACTGCCGAGTGGCTCCTTTCTGCTGCCTAACAAAGGCAATAGTTCACCTTGTAATAACACATGGGCTTGCTTGACTTTGTACTTCTTGAGCAACACAGAGGTTATCTGATGTGGTCCCATCACCACTGGAAATAAAATAATCTGGTTATTTTGGTAATGGAGTAAGGACAAGGAAAAGGGAGAAGCAGGCACAAGGCTCTCTAGAGGTCAAATGCTCAAATAAAAATGAAGTGGGGCCTGGAAGATGGATTTGGAATTTCCTGTTTGCAAACATGGAGGGGAGGTCTGGCCTTTCCTCTGAGGCCCACAGCTGAGAAGGTAAGAAAGGAGTCCTGTCTTTAAAGAATGTGAGGAAGATGGAAATGCCAACAAATCGTTACGAACACAATGCAGTGCGTACAGAGAGTGCTAGAAGAGTGACAGAAACCGAGTAGGTGGAAATCTATATTGAGGTGTCAGGGTCACAGAGAAGATGGCATAACCAACAGGTCACACTTCAGAAAACAAGCCACCCTCTCAATTGTCATTTGGAAGTTGAACTTCCCCCAAGAGATGATAGCATCGAAGAGCTGAAAGGAAGCCGTGGGGCCCACAGGCCCCAGTCCTCTCATTTTATACACAAAGAAATGGAAACAAGAGATTAAATAACTTGCCCAAGATCACAGAGCAAGGAAACAGGCTGGCCCAAGGCAAAAACCCAGGCTTCCACTTTCTTCCGACACAATGCTTTCCCTTCCTCGAAGACAGAACCTGACTCAAAGGTACTTCCAAGGTGCTGGTGGGAAGTGTCCTGGGTGCACGACAGATGTACCTATGTCTCCTGCAACTGTGTGATGTGGCTCGATTAATGAATGACTCAAGGAAGGAGGCTGAGTACAAGATGTGGTGGAGGTGGCAACTATATCTGGGTAGCGGGGAAAAGCACTCTGCCCAAAGCCTGGGATAGGCAGAATGAGGACAATGAACCTGAGTACACACTCAGATGTAATTTCTTAACTCCCGTGTCCTGTACATTATAACAGCAGGCGTTCATTTTCACCTTTCCTCTTTTATCTGTAAAGAGCAATGCAGATCAGTTTATTTCTCCCCTTCTCCCTGCCTCTGCTTCCTTCGAGGTGAAGAGTCTAACAGGCAATAAAATGATAAAGAAGGTGAAACAGCAGAAGCCAGTGCCTGGGGCTTCTCACCCATGAAGCTACCAAGCTTGGATGGTAAAATTTTAGTAGCATGCTATAGTGGATAATGTCACCTGGCTTGCTCCACATCCAGTCCAACCCCTTCTAGCATGCTGAGCCTGGAAAACCAAAAACTATACTTCTCAGATGCCCTTGCAGCATAGGGTTTGTGTGTGAATCAGGTTCCGTGGAGCAGCTGCATTGCACAAGATTCTGATTTAGAGCTAAGTCATGTGCAGAGAAAGGCAGGGGGCAGCACATCCACTTTGCTGTCGCGGAACAAGGCTAAAGCAGCGCCATCCTACCACAGGCATCGGCTATGGCGCCTGCACGCAGAGACAGCAGCCTCCCTGGTAGTCCAGTTCTTCAAGGTGCTTTTGACAATTATTCCTGAAAGTTTAGCTTTGAATCTGTTCATCAGCCGCCCAATGATTCAGTAAGCAAATTCAGTATGAATACTTACAATAAATCCCATTTCAGCATAAACTAGCTAGAGTGGATACAATTGCCTGCAACTGAACCCTGACAGAGTACTATATCAATACAAAAAAATTTTGCCTGTTAACAAGCCCTGGTTTGTGATAACATATGAAGAACAGGAACTAATCATTTAGTACTTACTCTGTTCAAGGTATTTCATGCATATCATATGACTCAATGCTCAAAAATACCTTGTAAGGTAGCAATGAGTGTCTCCATTTCACAAATAAGGACTTAGGTTACACAACTGCTAAACTACTGCCAGGGATCAGACTGAGAACCGAAAACTACTTATACCCACATGGCCGACTGTCTATGCTAATGCAATTATTCCGCTGATTTCACTGATAGAACTTTCCTAGTCCACTATCTTCACCAACATGGCTATGCTCTCCCAGGAAACTCTTGGCCAGGAAGAAAAACTTTGCAAATAATTATATTATTCATTTCAGGAATTTCTGAAAAACCTATGTAAAACTGCTCAATTTTTCAAAAATAGCATCAAACCAAGACCCCTCATAATTCTTGCCTTGCTGTGTCCACTAATCTTAAGAGGATCGAGACCCTCTTAAAAATCACACAAATATCCTGACTTTTTTCTCCACCCTCTGAGACACTAAGACTCCATCAAGGTGGTGCTCGCCCTGACTTCAGCAAGCAATAAACTCAGCCTTGCCTTAGCAGTAGGCAACCTGCTGATATTTTGGGGAATCATCCTTCAGCAAGACCCAGATCTCCCTGTGTTCTTTCCATGACATTTTCCCATTTCCCACTTAAGGTACCTGGATTGAGTGGCTCAGGAGTTTGGTACAGAAAACTGAGCAGGCTTAGTCCCCATTCCCTTCAAGGGCCCCCAACTCTCCTCAAGCACCACACCCTCCATGTTCCATCTGCACCACATCTGGGCCCAGGTTTTGGAGGGAGGTGGGCCTCCTGTGACAAATTGACCTTTGACATCAGTGTACATGAATACAGACTTAATGAAAGTAGAACTCCAGTATCAAGTGAAGCCTGGTTTCAGAAACCTTCAAATATGTTAATGTTCTTTCAATGGGCTTTCATCTAGGTGTTTTTATAGTTTGGATGCAGCAGAAATGGTGATGGAGTAACACATCAGCTCCTCAGAAATCAGGCAGTTTTCTAACTCCAGCACCTTGAAGCCCCATCATGTGTTTTGAATCAAATTTAGACTAACTGAGGCTGCGTCTCAAGGAGAGTAACGGGGGGGAGACAATACTCATAAAGCTACATCTAGCCCGTGCTTTGTAGCTCACAGAGCGCTTTTACATGCAATAGTCTCTTGATATCACATCAACCCAGCTTGTCCCCATTTTACAAGTGAGGAAACTGAGTATCCCCTTTCCCTTATATGGCCAGCTAATAAAGGGTAGGGCTAAGACCCACTTCAGTTTCCTAACATCAGATACAGAACTCTTTCCAGAACCCAAGGCATCCGCCACTGGGCAGGGCAGCATCATAAACAGTTATTAGAGTTAGACTGCCTATGTTCAAATCCTTGTTCTGCCACTTTTAACCTGATAACCATGAGTCAATCTCTTAACTTCCCTCTGCCTCATTTTACTCATCTGTAAAATGGGGATAACTAACAGAACTCACAGGTTGTGTCAATAATATGTCATGTGATATACGTAATTCACTCTGAATAATGCCTAGCACACGGTGAATACTCAATAAATATAACCTATTATTCTTGTGGAGGTAGAACATCAGAATCTTTCACTTTGCTACTGAAATATTTTATAGTCCTGGAATCATATTCCCAGGTGCCAAAAATCTGGCCATAAAAACAAACCCAAAGCTATAGCTACAGGTGGGAAGGATCAAAGCGAACACTCTTTCTGTTACAAATATTAGGAAGACTCCTAACTGTTATAAATATTGCTACATCAACCTCCCGGAGAGCACAGATAGTGAAAGAAAGAAACTGTCTCCATTCCTCTGCTTAGACCAGAAATAACAGGAGAACAGACACATTAAGTGAAGGCTTAATTTGATGACAGTGGGAACAAGAGATAAACAGAAAATGGGAGGAGTACAGAGTAGGAGTGGGGAAACAGCCTGGATTTCTAACACAAAACATTTACAATTGATTTGGAATCCACTGTCAATCAAGCAGGGGGGCATCACGAAACAGGGATAGGAGAGAGAGGTGGTGCTGGCAGCAGAATGTTGAGCTGGTTGCAAAGAGAGATGAGAGACAAGGAGTTTACGGCAAACGTTTTCAAACATCATTGACTAAAAACACAGATAAGAGGTGTTCGCTGGAGATTCTTCTGACAACCAACTAATGAACTTGAATGAACAGAACAGTCACATGCTCAGATTCCCTCAGAGGGTCTGGGGCATGGGTGTTTAGATCTTTATGAGTTCAGTACTTCTCAGGGGAGGATTGAAAGATGTAAGGATATGTGACAGAAGGACATAGCTCTGGTTCCAGAGCAATTCCCTCACTTACAGCTGTGTGATTCGGGGCAGCTTACTTAACCTCTCTGCACCTTGGTTTGAAAATCTACAACGGTACCTATTTGACGGGCTTGCTATGAAAATGAAATGGAATAACACATGTAAAGTGATTCCTTGTCCACAGTAGGCAGACAATAAGTGATGGTGATGGTAAAGATGGGAGTAGTATAAAATTCTTAAATCAGAAGGGGAAAACTTACGGGACTAGGGAGATTTCAAAATAACAATTATTTAAGCAGTTTTGAAGGCAAAACTTTGTGAATGCTGTCAGAGCTGAATGATAAAAGTGGGTGTTCCCTGTTGACTGTTCCTGCTGCATATGAGAACAGCAAGCCAAGACTCAGTGAGAACAAGTACATAACGGAAGGGTTGAGAGAAGAATTGAGAGGTGAGAAAAGCTTGCAATAAACACTGAAACCATTACTGAAAATCAACCAGTTTATGATCAACCAGTTTATGATCTGCCATATTTGAAGTTGTTAAATGACTTGTGGGTGGCCAAGAGAGAGGAATTCCCAGGTAAAGGAACTCTCAGAAATAAAGTTACAAATACAACCATATTTCACTTTACATAATGGGAATATCATAGAAGACATAGTTTATCAATAAAATTTCGGTAAATAGATTCATACAATAAATATACTAATTCACTTAGCCAAAAAAACCTTAAGGTAAATTCCTTTATAAAAGGAAAAGCGAGAAGCAGAAACACTTTGCAAAACTGTATGATGACGGCATCTACTAAAGCTGAACATATGCATAGCCCATGATCCAGCAGTTCATTCCTAGAAATACGCTCAATAAAAATACACATGCAATAGACGTGACTACACATACTCAGCAAAGACATGTACAGAATGATGATTAGCAGCAAAATTCAAGATAGCTAAAAAGGAAACCACGAAAATGCTCATTGCCAGTAGAATGGATTAATGAATTGTGATACAATGGAATATTTACAACAGCGAGGATGAACAAATCACAATTACGCTTACCAACATGGGTGAATGGATCTCACAAACAATGTGGAGCAAAAGAAGCTAGACACAAAAGAGGACGTATTCTATAATTCTATTTACAAAAATGTCAAAACATCTAAGACTTATCTATGGAAAGGTGAGGTAGTGATTGACAGGTGGCATGAGGAGGGCTGCTGGTGGGCTAGAATGTTCTGTTTCTTAATCTACGTGCTAGTTACATAGGTGTGTTCATTTGCAAAAATTCATCAAACTGTATACTTAGGGTTTGTGCATTTTCTATTGTATATGACATACTTCATATAAAGTTTGCATTAAAAAAGAAGAGATTAACTAGCATTTCCTATTGGTAGACACTGTGCTAGGAAGTTTATCTGCATAATCTCATTTGACCTTGACAAACAACTGTGCAAAGTTAAGTGTTATCCCTATTTTAAGATACAAAGAGACCAAGGCATTAAGATTATAAGAAAAAAAAAGATTATGTTACTTTCTCAAGGTCACATAGCCCACAAGCAGTAGATCTGGAGTCTGGACCCAGTTCTTACTGGCTTAGAAGCTCATGCCCTTTCCAGAAGACCATATTATATTCTATGAAGCATCTTTTGGAAATAAAAATAACTATTTTTATAGTTACTAATAATTATATGAAGTTATTAATAGTTATTAATAACTAGTTATATAGTTATTAAAAACTATATAAAAAACCACATATTTCTTTATATATCTATATTTAGCATTTGTTTGTTAGATTTCTTTAACATATGAAGTGGGAGATATCAGTATTCCCATCAGATGTCATTTTTTTGTTTGATATTTTGAGTAAAATCCTAGAACTCCGGGACAAATGGCACCCAATGAAATGAGCTCCCTGGTCAACTTGAGAAACTGCAGAAGGCAACAAAGCGAGTGTGCCTGAGAATAGATCAGGGAGAACACAGTGCAGAAACCATCAAGTTTCCTTCCCATGAAGGAAAAATGGAAAAGCTAGAGAAGTATTAAAAGCTTTCAATACAAAACTTTCCACAAACCAAACTGACACTCAGTCCCTTTCCTAGTCTCTCAAGTTCCTCTTGGAGCCTGAAGGTAGCAACGTAAACATCTCTGATTATGACTGACTTCTCAGGAGTGATGGGATGTAGCTCTATGCAGAGCTTGTGGAGCAGAATCTCATTAGGAATCAGGCCTCGGCAACAGAATCACTGGCGTAATGACAGAGAAAAATGAAGATTGATTCATGAAGACCAGAAAGCTAACCTCTGCAAAAGCAAAATGCAAAGTTCTGCGTGAGTTCCTACGAAAGTCCTCTTGCTCCTGCAGTCCTGAACTCCTTCTCTGCCTGCGTGCTGGGAGAGTCTGCTTCCCTCATCTTTCCTCCCACATCATCTTCCTCTCTCCCTCATCATTGCTTTCTGGGTATCTCTGATTCTGAGGTTAGCTCTGAGGCCAGACTCTCTGGGCTCAAATCTCAGCTCTACCACTGACTTACTGCATGATCTTGGGCAGTATTTAACTTTTCTGTGCCTCAGCCATCTCACCTGTAAGATGGGGATAATAATAGTACCACTTCATAGAGTTGTAACTATTAAGCGAGTTAATATAGGTGAGATACTCAAAATAGTGTCTAGCACATAACATTAAGTAAATGTTAGACGTTATTATTATTCATTACATACACTATTCCCCACACATACAATCGCAAGAAAAAAACATAATTTTCCTTCTTCATAATTGCTGATTATTTTTATCATTAGTACTTATTAGTATCTCAAAGTATTTACATTTATTTGTTTATCTTCAGCATTCTCCCACAAAAAAATGCTATCTCCATGACAACAGAGACCATATCTCCTTCCTGTTCACTACTCTACATCTCATTGCCAAATACAGTCCCTGGAACACAGAAGGCTCAACATACATTACTAGAATAAATGAACTGCAATTACAACTATCCTTCATTATCCAAATTATTTTCATTTCTGAAACTGAATAGCAAGTTTGGACAGTGAGAGAGACTGTGTTATCCAAATCTGTTTAATTCCTGATTTTCTGATAGCGCCAGCAGCAAGAGTTTGGAGAGACAAGCATTAATCTGAAACTGTATTTGTGACTATATGACTTTCGATTTTGAATGACAAAAGATGCCTGTGTGAAAAGAATTGCAAACAAAAGCCTCTTTTTTTCTTCCTGAAAATTTCTACAAGCAAATAGGCCTTTCCAATGCCTTCTATCTACTTTATCTTTTTGTCTTGCCCCGTTTTCTTTGTTAACACTCCTTATCCTGACATTGAGATCGTAATTCCCGGAAGAAATGTTTCAGAACCATGGACAACGACACATGGGCTGGAGGTGGCTTTTTTGCATTTGGGAGGGAGAAGGTTGTCTCCGCTACATAGTAAAAGTCTGGCCTTTATTAAGAGTCCAAACTATTGTGAATGCAATCTTTATCATCCTAACACTAAAAAACCTCTATTTAGCATTTTAAAACATGCTGATCTTTGTGTAACAAGTATTTCATATACTATCTCATCTTATATTCACAATAAGCTAATGCAAATGTGTTGTTTACATTTTTTTTCTTTTTTATTGACTTATGACAGTTGTACATATTTTGGGGGTACATGTGATATTTTGATACCCGAATACAATGTGTAATGACCAAATCAGGGTAATTGGGATATTCATCACCTTGAACATTTATCTTTTTTTGTGTTAGAAACATTATAAATTTTGTAGCTATTTTGAAACGTACAATAAATTATTGTTAACTATAATTTCCCTACTGTACTATAGAAGACTAGAACTTATTCCTTCTGCCATTTCATGATTCAGAATAGGAGGAATACAGTTCTTCTGAGTCAAGTAAAATGCCAGACAAATTCCTCTATTTTGCTATGACTGCACTGAGTTTTAAAGAAAAATAATTCATACGTATGTTTTTTGTTTGCCTGTTTTATTAGTGAGGAAAGAATTTGATTTCTCTATAAGGAAACTAATAGTTTTAAGTGCCTTTATGTGCCAGGCACTGTGTTGGGAGGCTGTATATGTAATCTATCTCATTTAATTCTCATATCAATACTGCAAAAGCACTGGATTTAGAGCCAGAAAGCCCTCAATTCTAATCTAGACTTCACCTTGAGAAAATTACTAAACATCTCTCTAACTCTCTTTTTTAATCTATAAAATGAAGATTGTATTTCCTAACAGCCTGGAAACCCCAGTCTACAACTCCTTATTGTAAGGAATCTCAATATTTTTAATATAAAATTGGGATAATAACTGCTCACTACAGGTTGAGTGGGAGGTAGGCAGTTAACACAGCACTAAGGTAAGAACGAATTGCCAAATTTGTGAGACGGTGAGAAGACTACCCTGGTACCAGTGAAAGAAGAGGGTAGGATGCAGGGGGTTGAATATGCACGTGGGGAAGGACAAGAGCCAAACTCCGGAGCGCCTCAAAAGCCAAACCAAATCATTCGGACATATCGAAAGCCTTGAAGAACTTCTCTCATGGTTAGGAACACGTTTTCCATTTCTTTCCGATCCCTGACAGTCACTATCATAGGGCTGGCACATAGTAAGTGTTTAATAAATGCACATTTATCAAATGAACAGTTTCAGTGAAGGTCAGAGAGCAGTCAGTGGCCTGGGTGCCGTCCAACAGTTTACAACCTGATGCAATGATGGGCCAGATCCAACAAGGGGAAGTGGAAACGAGATAACTCTCAGGCCCTACGAGTTGATCCAAAAACTAACTGCACAAAAGCAGGATGGAGAGAAAGGAGTGTTTGCCCTGGTTGCAGGAAACAGTAAGCCTCTGCACGTACCACTGTCTTCACTCACTCAATCAGCACCTATCCACTAAGCACTCCTTGTGGGGCAGGCACTGTGCTAAACCGCAGCACTGGGACAGATACAGACCCTGCCTTCAGTAAAGCTCACGTTCAGTGTGGGAATACAGCTCCCCACTCTCCCCCAAAAAACACCCAAATAAATAAACTATGAGAACATCATATTTAAACCTGTGAGAGTTTGGAGATGAATCTAGAGTGTGAGGGATGCCACCCAGTCCATTAGCTGCTCTCTGAGCTTCATCAACAGAATAACCAAAGTTCTCTTGAGTGATCAAGGTTCAGACAGTAGGGATTTACTGAATAAGTAATTGAATCTACTCAGTTCCCGAGTCTGGATAGAGAGCCCAGCTTGCTGAACTAAGTTGGATGAAGAAAACATCCAAGAGGCTGACATGGGAATAAGAGGATGTCAAGCATGATTTTGTCTTTTAATTGTTCAGAAACAAACTGAGTACAAAAGGCTCTACATATTCATATTTAAGTTCAAAGAGCTACCACCTGCATTTGCCCACAGGGCTCTTCGAGAGTCATCAGAGTGAAGATTCAGTCACTCAGACCACCACACTCACCGGCTAATGACAGAAAAGGACTAAGGGTGGAGTCGTGGTCCCATGGGGGGTTCACTATTCCCTCTACTCACCCCTTTGCAGGAAGGGAATGGGTGCTTTCTCACCGAGGGAAATCATCTCCAAAGACGGCTGCCAACATCTCCTCCCCTCCCTGTAGATACATGCTCCAGCAAAACGTGGACTCACTTTCCCTCCCCTTGAATCGAGGCTGGCCTTGTCATTGTTTTGACAACAGAATGTGATGGAAGAAATATTCCAGGACTTCTGAGCCCAGGCTTGAAAAGTCCTGGAAGCTTCTGCTTTCTCTCTGGGAGGAAGTCAGCTGCCATGTATAAGTCAAGATACTCAAGTTAGCAATGTGGTGATACCACATACAAGAGAATTGAGGAACTCAATTATATGACCCCAGCTGAGCTACCCAAGTTGGTCCTCCGCTGTGTAAGCTATTCCAGACATGATGAAGCATACACTAGCCATCTCCACTGTGCCCTGAGGAACAGGATACATCAGAAGGGTATAAAGGGCCCAGCCAGCTGGATCCTGGGTAAGGCAAACCATGTATCATACTCCAATGAGAGCAGGAATCACCACTGAAAATTCTCCTCTTAGTGTAGCCATGAGGTTCAGACTGAGAGAAAAAAATTGGAAAGAGGAAGGAGGGCAGAGTGAGTCTGGGCTGGGCCCTGTGGGGTGGTTGTGGAGACAGAATCCCATTAGCGAGAGTAATTTATTTAACTCTTACTGAGGATTTACCAGAAGTCCAGCACTGTGTCAAATACTTTACATATATGACCTCATTTAATCCTCACAAAGGATACCACAGGTCAGCACTATTAGTACCTCACTCTTAGCATTTATAGGTGAGGAGACAAGGTTCAGAGAGCTCAGATGACTTTCCCAAGATCATGCTCACAGCAAACGGCAGAACTGGGATTTGAATCCAGGTCAGCCTGGGACCGTAGCTCAAATAAACACCAAGATCTGGCAATTGCAGTGCAACAGCTGTTACTTTAATTGCATATTTAAGTTCTAACGGACTTTTATTTTGTGTGCACATATTTATTCAACACAAACTTCACTGGTAATTTTGAAGAAAGGTTAAGTAAATATAAAATATGTTCGTACTGACAGAATACTGCCTTGTTATGTTGTGCTCTTATGTATATTTTAATTTTCAAGATTTATTTTTGCAATGTGAATGGAAAAAATGGAAAGCATTAATGAATAGGTTGCAGTTCTCCACCCTTAGAGATACTAAGAAAGATAAAAATGAATAAAGAGACCGTTTAAGAAGTCTAACAGTGCCTTGGGGTTTTTACTTCAAACCACAGTAAAGATTCTAATTCCTTTTTTTATTATTTTGGAGGATAGATTGATGTTTCTTTGAACGCCACACCATACCTAAACAGGGCCCTAAGACAACTGGGCTTTATATGGGCTATAATAATGACTTTTTAGTTTTCTCAAAAAGAATGTCACTTGCTTATTAATAAAGTTATATTTGGGGATGTGGCAACTTAAGTTACATGTTGAATGTTCGGGCTACATACTAGGCTTTACTTGGGATCTGATATTATCCACTTTGTGCTGGGAAGTATTCTAAATACTGGAGAAAAAAGAATGAAATTTTTTTAAAGTCCCTGCTCTTGTGGTGTTTAAATTCTAGTGGGGAAAAAGAGTTGAACAAGACACAAAGTGGTAAGTTCTATGAACAAGGTAAAGTAAGGTAATGTGCTGATGAGTGCCAGGACACCTTTAATTGGGTAGTTAGGGAAATCTTCTCAGAAGAGGTGATATTGGATCTATAATCTGAGTGATAAGGAGTAGCCATGAGAAGATTTTGGGAAGAGATTATAGGCAGAAAGAACACCAACTGCCAGGGCTTGGTGATAGGAATGCAGCTGGTGTGTTTAAGAAACCAAAAGAGGGCCAGGCAAGATGGCTCATGCCTGTAATCCCAGCACTTTGGGAGGGCTGAGGTGGGAGGATCACTTGAAGCCAGGAATTCAAGACGAGCCTGAGCAACATAGCGAGACTGTTTCTACAAAAAAAAAAAATTTAAAAAATAGTCAGGCATGATGGCATGCACCTGTAATCCAAGCTACTCAGAAGGCTGAGCCAGGACGATCACTTGAGCTTAGGAGGTTGAGTCTTCAGTGAGCTATGATGACACCACTGCACTCTAGACTGGGCAACAGAGCAAGACCCTGTCTCAAAAAAAGAAAAAGAAAGAAACCAAATAATAATAATAATAATAATGTTACTGTGGCTAGAACATGATTTGCAAAGGGAAGAATTATCCAAAGGAGGATTAGCAAGGAGGGAGGAATTAGATCATAGTTTGGGTTTTATTTTATTGAGATGGAAAGCTTTCAGAGGCTTTTAAATGAGGGAGTGATGTACCATCTGAGTTGCATATTTAAAAGATATTCTGGCTGTACTGTGGAGAAGGAATTGCAGTGCTGTGGGGATGAAGGCAAAAGTAGAAGGAAGATAAAAGCTCTTAGGAAGTTATTACAGTGGCCTGGCGAGGTTTATGGCGATTGAACAGGAGGACTCACAGTGGAGAGGCTGACAAGGGATGGATCTGCAAGCTATCCACAGAGGTGGGAAGAACACGTCTTGGAGCAGAATTCGAGAACTGTGCTCCG
>CAUYSK010108943.1:0-28284 GCA_963575035.1 Avahi laniger | reverse complement strand
AAACATATACACTCTCTCACACACATACATGCACATAAAGTTCTGATAGATTTTACCCTAGAACTTTAGCCATGGGATGGTAACACAAACTCACCAGTCTGTAAAAGATAGCTGGATCCAAATTTCCTCTGACAAAACTGGAACTTGTTCACATGGCAAACTTTAGTTGCCCTGATAGGTAACCTAATTAGGCCTGTGGATAAAAGTTTTGAGTAAAGCAGTTTCCATGGCAGTTTGATTTCTTTTTTTAAAAACCTTCTCCTTTTTTTTCCTTCAGTTTAAAAAGAGTTTTCAATGTTTGCATTTTAGCTAGAACTGGCTGCAGGGTCTCCAGGTAGCCTTTCGATTATAAATAACATAAACAATGAGTTACCTTAACATCCACAGTGAAAGTTAGCAGGTTTTAGAGTAGCCAGAAAAGAAGAGAAATAGCTTGAAACATTTTAACTCTATAGTGGTAGATTGACCATTTGAGCTCTGAATTTTCCTTGATGTAATTTGCCCTTTTGTAAAAACTTGTGCACAAGAATCAGCTATAACCAGGTGGAGCCCTAGAAAAAAAAACTTGGCATGTCTTTGAATGTCTTCATTTATATAAATACTTGCAAGCAGAGGTACCACAAACCAACTGGGGTGCCCAATGGGGCTCATTCTCCTTGTCTTTCCTCGTTTTTAAAGGATTTCTCATTTTTCTTTAAAAGAAGCAACCGAACTGTAACACAGGTTTTGGTAATGTGGATCAGAGTGTGCTGACTGTGGGTGGGGCTCCTCAGTGTTTCACCCCTGAGTCGGTCCCACCCTCTTACTTGCCTCAGTTTCTCTCTTGAGGGTCTGGTACCTCCAAGAGGGCTCAAAAAGCCAAGTGATCAGCTCTTATATGCGTTTTCTGGACGAGCCTTCTTTTAATTAATTTTTTGGGGGGTTCCCTATAGGGCCACTCGCGCCTTGGGGAATCACCCCAGGCAACTCCCACTCAGGACCCCGGTCACCCAGGGCTGCCGAGGCTGGGAGGAGTAAGATGCCCCTTCTCTTCCAAGCTGAAGAACTCAGTCTCTCATTTTTCTACGAACAAGACAGTTCAGTTTCCTCTTTCAAAAATGAACAGAAAAGCCAATTGAAATTAATTTTAGGATAAAAAACAAAGGCGAAGACCCTTTAGAATGCACCTCAAAATCTAAGTTAGGATCCCAAACAACAATTCCTAGGAAAAAAACCAGCTCAGAGTAAACCAAGACCATCAACCAAAAACGGGAGATCTGGAGCTCAGGACGACTTACCAGTTCCGCCCAAGGAGAAGCTTGGAGTCAGAGGGCCCAAAAGGGCCATGCCAGTACCTGGTGCCGAGTTCGGGCTGCTCCTTCGGCGGTTCTGAGTCTTCTCTGAGTCCCTTCGTGGTCGCCAATCTTGTCAATGGAAAAAAAAGACCAAACTCTGTAAAGTAATTTTAAAGAGATTTACTCTGAGCCAAATTTGAGGACCATGACCCGGAGCCACGCCTAAGAGGCCTTGAGCAAGTGGACTCACTGAGGTTGGGTTACAGTTTGGTTTTATACATTTCAGGGAGAGAGGGGTCACAGGTGAAGTCATAAATCAATACATGGAAGGCATACATTGGTTCGGTCCAAAAAGGTGGGCCATCTCGAAGCGGAGGCTTAAAGGTTATAGGTGGGTTTAAAGATTCTTTGGCCTGTAATTGGTTAAAGACATGAAGCTTTGCCTAGAGGCTTGGAATGTTTCAACATAAGGAGCTCTTTATCAGAGATAAGCCACTGGACATAGATTTGTTGTGTAAATTGAGGACCTGCAGGTTTGTCTTGGATACCCTTAGGCTAATGGGTTACAAAGGATGTCCCCAAGAAAAGGGGGGGGCATGATAAGGCATGTCTGATCTCCTTCCCCTTGACAGACAATTTAGTTTTAGGGTATTCCTTTGGCCACAAGGGGGTCCATTTAGTCAGCCGGTGTGGTGGTGAGCCTTAAAATTTCATCTCAGTTCACACCAGTATCTACCAGCTTCCTCTGAGGGAATGAATGTGTTTCTGTGTGTAACTCTATTGGACTAAAAGCTACCCTGTTCCAACGAAATTATTTCTTATTTCTTAGCCGTGTTTGCCCAGAGACTGTACACACTGCTTTGTCTGTCTAAGTTGTGCATACCATTAAATTCCATAATGTCTAACAGTTGTCGCCTAGAGAATACATATGTTTCTCTATGTAACTCCATTCGACCTAAAGTTACCGTGACTTGTTGACTAGAAACTCTACACACTGCTTTGTTTCTCACAGTTATTCAAAATTCTTAATTGCCCAGTATCTTCCAGCTTCCTTTGAAGGA
The DNA here is from genome assembly GCA_963575035.1 of Avahi laniger. Taxonomy (NCBI): domain Eukaryota; kingdom Metazoa; phylum Chordata; class Mammalia; order Primates; family Indriidae; genus Avahi; species Avahi laniger. The sequence continues at coordinate 25,949 of CAUYSK010108943.1, read as the reverse complement.
ATGCATGTGTTTCTATATGTAACTCTATTGGAAATAAAAGCTACCTTCTTCCAATGAAATGACCTCCAGTTTCTTAGGCATGTTGGCCCAGGGATTGTACACACTGCTTTGTTTGTCTAAGTTGTGCTAACCTTTAAATTGAGCAAGGTGTAGCAGTTGTCTCCTGGATAAAGGATGTGTTTCTCTAAGTAATTCCATTCGACCCAAAGTTACCATGACTTCTTGACTAGAAACTCTACACACTGCTTTGTTTCTCAAAGTTATGCAAACCTCTGAAGTGCCCAGTATCTACCAGCTTCCTCTCAGGAAGTGCATGTGTTTCTATATGTAACTCTATTGGAACTAAAAGCTAACCTATTCCAACAAAATGACTTCTTGTTTCTTAAACGTGTTTGCCAAGATATGGTACACACTGCTTTGTTTGTCTAAGATGTGCAAACATTTAAATTCCCCAATGTCTAGCACTTGTCTCCGAGCGAATGGATGTGTTTCTCTATGTAACTCCATTTGACTTAAAGTTACCATGACTTCTTGACTAGAAACTCTATACACTCCTATGTTTCTCAAATTTATTCGAAGCTCTGAAGTGCACAGTATCTACGAGCTTCCTCTCAGGGAATGCATGTATTTCTATATGTAACTCTCTTGGAACTAAAAGCTACCCTCTTCCAGCGAAGTGACTTCTTGTTTCTTAGGCGTGTTTGCCCAGAGACTGTACACAGTGCTTTGTTTGTCTAAGTTGTGAAAACCTTTAAATACCCCAATGTCTAGCAGTTGTCTAACAGAGAATGGTTGTGTTTTCCAACGTAACTCCATTCGACCTAAAGTTACCACGACTTCTCGACTAGAAACTCTACACACTGTTTTGTTTCTCAAAGTTATCCAAACCTCTAGAGTATCCAGTATCTACCAGCTTCCTCTGAGGGAATGCATGTGTTTCTATACGTAACTCTAATGGAACTAAAAGCTACCCTCTTCCAACGAAATGACGTCTCTTTCTTAGGCGTGTTTGCGAGAGAATGTACACACTGCTTTGTTTGTCTAAGTTGTGCAAACCTTTAAATTCCCCGATGTCTAGCAGTTGTCTCATAGAGAATGGATGTTTTATCTATGTAACTCCATTCGACATAAAGTTAATATGACTGTTTGACTAAAAGCTCTACACACTGCTTTTTTTCTCATACTTATGCAAATCTCTGAACTGTCCAGTATCTACCAGCTTCCTCTGAGGGAATGGATGTGTTTCTTTATGTAACTCTACTGGAACTAAAAGCTACCCTCTTCCAACGAAATGATTTCTTTTTTCTTAGGCATGTTTGCCAAGAGACTACAAACACTAATTTGTTTGTCTACGTTGTGTAAACCTTTAAAATACCTGATGTCTAACAGTTGTCTCCTAGAGAATGGATGAGTTTTTCTATGTAACTCCATTCAATGTAGAGTTACCATGACTGCTTCACTAGAAACTCTACACACTGCTTTGTTTCTCAAAGTTATGCAAATCTCTGATGTTCCCATTATCTACCAGCTTCCTATGAGGGAATGCATGTGTTTCCATATGTAAGTCTATTATAACTAAAAGCTACCCTCTTCCAACTAAATGACTTTTTGTTTTTTAGGCGTGTTTGCTCAGAGCCTGTACAACTGCTTTGTTTGTCTAAGTTGTGCAAAATTTAAATTCCCCAATGTCTAGCAGTTGTCCCCAGAGAACGGATGTTTCTCTATGTAACTCCATTCAATCTAAAGTTATCATGACTTCTAGACTATAAACTCTACACACTGCTTTGTTTCTCAAAGTTATGCAAACCTCTGAAGTGCCTAGTATCTACAAGCTTCATCTGAGAGCATGCATGTTTTTCTACATGTAACTCTCTTGGAGCTAAAAGCTACCCTCTTCCAAGGAAAAGATTTCTTGTTTCTTAGGTGTGTTTGCTCAGCGACTGTATTCACTGCATTGTTTGTCTAAGTTGGGCAAACCTTTAAATTCCTCAATGTCTATCAATTTTATCATAGAGAACCAATGTGTTTCCTATGTAACTCCATTCGACCTAAAGTTACCAAGACTTCTTGACTATAAATTTTCACACTGCTTTGTTTCTCAAAGTTACGCAAAACCCTGAAGTGCCCAATCTACCCCCTTCCTCTGAGGGAATTCATGTGTTTCCATATGTAACTCTATCGGAACTAAAAGCTACACTCTTCCAACGAAATGACTTCTTGTTTCTTAGACGTGTTTGCCCAGAGACTGTACACACTGCTTTGTTTGTCTAAGTTGTGCAAACCTTTAAATTCCCCGATGTCAATCATTTGTCTCCTAGAGACTGGATGTGTTTCTCTATGTAACTCCATTCAAGCTAAAGTTACCATGACTTCTTGTCTAGAAACTCTGCACACTGCTTTGTTTCTCAAAGTTATGCAAACCTCTGAAGTGCCCAGTATGTACCAGCTTCCTCTGAGGAAGTGAATGTGTTTCTATATGTAACTGTATTGGAACTGAAAGCTAACCTATTCCAATGAAATGAATTCTTGTTTCTTAAGCGTGTTTTCCAAGAGACGGTACACACTGCTTGGTTTGGCTAAGTTGTGCAAAGCTTTAAATTCCCCAATGTCTAGCTGTTGTCTCCCAGGGAATGGATGTGTTTCTCTATGTAACTCCATCGACCTAAAGTTACCATGACTTCTTGACTAGAAACTCTACACACTGCTTTGTTTCTCAAATTTATGCAAAGCTCAGAAGTGCCCAGTATCTACGAGCTTCCTCTAAGGGAATGCATGTGTTTCTATATGTAACTCTGTTAGAACTAAAAGATACCGTCTTACAGTGAAGTGACTTCTTGTTTCTTAGGCGTGTTTGCCCACAGACTGTACACACTGATTTGTTTGTCTAAGTTGTGCAAACCTTTAAATTACCTGATGTCTAGCAGTTGTCTCCTAGAGAATGGATGAGTTTTTTTATGTAACTCCATTCGACCTAAAGTTACCATGACATTTTCACTAGAAACTCTACACACTGCTCTTTTTCCCAAAGTTAAGCAAACCTCTTTAGTGCCCACTGTCTACCAGCTTCCTCTGAGGGAATCCATTTTTCCATATGTAGGTCTATTGGAACTAAAAGCTACCTTCTTCCAACGAAATGACTTCTTGTTTCTTAGGCGTGTTTGCCCGGAGACTGCAAACACTGCTTTGTGTCTCTATGTTGTGTAAACCTTTAAAATTACCTGATGTCTAGCAGTTGTCTCCTAGAAAATGGATGAGTTTTTCTATGTAATTCCATTCGACCTCAAGTTACCATGACTGCCTCACTAGAAGCTCTACACACTGCTTTGTTTCCCAAATTTATGGAAACCTCTGAAGTTCCCATTATCTACCAGCTTCCTATGAGGGAATGCATGTGTTTCTATATGTAAGTCTATTATAACCAGAAGCTACCCTCTTCCAAAGAAATGACTTCTTGTTTTTTAGGTGTGTTTGCCCAGAGACTATACAACTGCTTTGTTTGTCTAAGTTGTGCAAATGTTTAAATTCCCCAATGTCTAGCAGTTGTCTCCCAGAGAACGGATGTTTCTCAATGTAATTCCATTCGATCTAAAGTTACCATGATTTCTTGACTATAAATTCTACGCACTGCTTTGTTTCTCAAAGTTATGCAAACCTCTGAGGTGCCCAGTATCTAACAACTTAATCTGAGAGCATGCATGTGTTTCTATATGTAACTCTCTTGGAGCTAAAAGCTTCCCTCTTCCAAGTAAAAGACTTCTTGTTTCTTAGGCGTGTTTGCTCAGTGACTGTATTCACTGCATTGTTTATCTAAGTTGTGCAAACCTTTAAATTCCCCAATGTCTTTTTTTTTATATTATTATTATAAGGTATTGTGAGGGTACCAACCTTCTAGCTACATTTTATGTCTTTGCCTTCCCCAAATGCAGGTTAAAGGTGTTCCCTTCCCTCCCTTTAGTGCTCCCCGTGTCCTTTAGTTGTAGATTCGCCCCCCATCCCCCTAATCCCTGGAGAATATTTTTGCCATGTGATCGTTTTAATGAAACCTAAAGCTAATCTGGAAAGGACGTAAAAGTGAGGAGTTGTGAGTTAAATAACATTGTATTATATGGAAATTCACTCATCATCAATCACATTTTTGGAAGAAATTTTATTTTACACATGGACATAGGTTAGGACTGTGAAGCTTCAGCAGCTAATTCTTTTCTGTTAATGAGTTATATATTATAAAAGTCATGTCATTAAAACAAATAAGATAGACACAGGATAATGACTAGAGAGTTGGACATTTGAATTTGAGGATATCGAGGTGATGTGGTTACTAGGAGTAAGTAGGTTTAGGGAAATGCTGCCTAATTAACTGAGGTTAATTTTTGCTAAAATGGAGAAAGCTATATGAGGAAGAGGAATGAGGAGGAAGATCAGAAATTCATCTTTTGTACATAAGTTTGAGTTCGCTACTACTCATGCAAGAGGATATTTTCAGTAGGCTGTAAAATATAAGGGTTGTTATCATGTATTTGATATTTAAAACCCTTAGCTTATGTGGTAACAAGTAGGGAATTAATAAAAATGAAGAGAGATGTTTCAAAGACTGACAGCTGGAGCAATACAAAGTTCTGAGGACTGAGGGAAGAAGAGAAACCTTCAACAGAGAATAAGAAAGAGAAGTGCGTAAAGTACAAAGAGAAACAGGAGGGCATTTTCACACAGAAATTGAATAACATGCATGTCTTTCACTTGATGCTCTGTGTCAAAGTCATCACTAAACCAAGAAACATTAGGATTACAAATTGATCATTGTACTTGCAATGTGATTAGCATGTGAGAGAAGAACTTTCTAGAAATGATAGAGTAGCAGAATTCATTACACTCAAGAAAGAATGTAAGAAGAGAAACGGAAAGACAGGAGTTGTTAAGATTTTCAAAAAGTACAAAGTTCTAAAAGAAAACAGAGGCTAACAATTTGGGAGGCTGAGGTGGAAGAATTTCTTGAGCCCAGGAGTTTGAGTCTGGGCAACATGATGAGACCCCACATTTACAAAAAACAAAAAACAATAATAAAAAAAAAAATGAAAGAACAAAAAAGAAAAAAAAAACAGAGAAGCAAAGTCAGAAATGGCTTTATTTATTACTTATTTTTTATTTGTTTGTTTTAGAATAAGTATATTTTTTGTGGTTTTGTGTGCTGATGGGGATATTTTTTTATTCTGGAGAGAGAGAAGTGAGAAGTACTGAAGCAAAGCCTTTAATTAGTTAGAGGAGATAGTGTATAAGTAGAGCAGTGACATCATCTGGGAATATGAACAGTCATTTTTATTCACAGGAAAGAAGAGAAGACATGGGAAGGAAGTTATGAAATTGTCATCTCAGGAAGCGATAGACTGAAAAGATTTGAAAAATATAATAGAAATCTCAGGCAACCCAAAGGACCTGCGAAGATAATAGTCATGATTATAATGTGAAGCTATTCAGAATAATTTTGTTTTCCAGCCAACCACATTCTGCCATGCAAGTCCTGAAAGGAGTCTGAATTTTTCTTTGAAGTTTTGCCAGGTGGGTTTGACCATGCCAGAGAACAATAAGTGATTTGAAGGTGCTTGCAAGGGTGTGATTATAATGATGAGCCATGGGATCACAAGGAAAGGAGAATGTGATGTTCGTTATAATGAAATATTTCATTTGGTCAATGAGTTTTATGTCATAAAAGTCATGTCACTAGAAAAAATAAGAGAGAGACAAGTTAGTAGCTAGAGAGTTGGACATTTGAATTTGAGAGTATGGAGGTGATGAGGTTACTGGAAATAAGATGGTTTGGGGAAAGTACTGTCCAATAAAAATTTATGTGATAATGGGAATATTCATGTAGCCACAACATCCACTAGAACGTGTGTGGCTATCAAACACCTGATATGAGGCTAGTGCAACTAAGAAACTAATTTATTTCAATTAACTTATATTTTAAAACCTATATATAGCTATTGGCTAATATACTGAGCAGTGTAGGTGTGGGGGATGATTAAGAGAGTAGGTAGCTGAGGAAGAGTGGAAGAATAGCACAGCTAGTGTTAGAGAAAGTGACAATGAGATGCAGATGGGGAGAAATGGCCAAGATAAGAGTAGATAACTAATCTCTAGAGTGGGTTATGGGTGATGTAGCCTGACAACATGAAATTGAAACCTGGGACATATTGGGAAGGAAAGACAGGATGTTCTATATTCTAGAACTGGAATTAAGTTCAAATGGAATGAGATGTGTGAAAAAGAAAACATCCATCCCTTGAGGGGGCTACATAAGAAGTCATGTTCTCAAAGGAGAGCCGTGTTTCAGAGTCGTGAGGGGAAGGAAAGCTTCACGGAAGAGGTTGAGAGTATGCATAGGCTACTTGGCTGAAAAATGACGTGAGTTACAGACGGCATGGCAGAATTTACTTTTAATTTAGGAGAGGTGGGAGTTGGGTCGATAAATAAATAAATAAACAAATCGAGTTTTATGGGGAGAGCACGGGGAATGAGGAATGAACTAGGAGTCCTCAGTTTCTTATGGCAGCTGCTGTAAATAGGGCTAAAGAGCATAAAGAAATTAATCGTGACTCTCACAAGACAGATTTTGCTGTACCCTCTTAGGTCAGTAAGTATATCATCCTTTTCATTCAACAAATGCTAATTAACCATTGGACATGTGCCACACATCATGCAAGACTCTAGACAATAATGGGCAGTGCCTGATACGGTCATGATTCCCACTCTAATTTTCTGCCAAAAATATCTCTTAGGGTAACACATTCCTCAGCCATATTATCTGTGCTGCGAATGAATACTTTGTGTGCTGAATATTTTGCTCATGTTGATTGTCAGTCTCTACCTTTCGAAGAGAATTGGTGAGTCCTTTTACGCTCTCCTTAAATGATCACTCCTGGTTATACCCACCGAGATCTCAAATTATTTTAATTGTGTTTTACAAGCTAGTCTTTAGTTACATTATGGTTTTAAGAAACAAATCCCCACAATACTTTTTGAAAATAGAAAAGGCCTATATCCTACCTACTTTATAGGTAAAAGTAATGAGGACAAATGAAATAAATCTAATCATAATTTCAGAGATTATAATTAAGTGCCTTCATGAGAAAAACTGTATTGCAAGTGCTAATGCGCCAGCTTTACAAAATGGTTGAAAAATGTTTTTTCTTTGGTTTTTTAACATAGAACACTCTATGGTCTCTTTTAGACACAGAAACAAAATGGTCTTATTTGCACAGAAAACCACAGTCATGATTACACGTCGCTTGCTGAGTGTAACCGTGGAACAGAGATCCTGTCCATGATCCCGTATTTGAACTGGCAATCCCAATAATTAATTAGCTGGTAAATACAACAGATGTTTTTCCCATTCTTTTCTTAATAACCTGTCTTTCTACTTGAAACCCTTGACCTTTCCTTTCTGAAACTATCTTTTGGACCTTCATGTTACCATTCTCGTTGGGTTTACTCATTTTTTCTCAGCATTTTTCTTCCAAGACTTTCTTTTAAAAGTTAGTGTTTGAGATTCTCTTTCCTCTCTCAATCCTGGACATTCACATTCTCTCCCACAATTTGAATTATCATGTTGATTATCCCAGAACCAACATTTATTATTGGTCTCTACCTTGTATTTCAAAACTTCCCAGTGAATATCTCAAGCTGGATGTCTAAAGGCATCTTAGACTCATCACTTCCAAACTTGAACTCATTTATTTCCCCCTTCCAAACCTGTAAGTTTTCCTATGTTTTTTATTGTCTATAGTAAAGCTATTCTGACCAGAAACATGAAGTTTTAACTAATTTCTATTGTTCCTTTCCCATATTTCCCTCTCATGTTTGCCTTTTTTACAAAGCACTTTCTTTTAATTTCTAGTGTCTGAACCTAGCAATGCCTAAAAATGTTTGCTAAATTGAGTTGAATGACTCAAACTCTTAATAACCGGGGCATTGTATAATATTTCTCCATGCCACTCTAACTTTTCAATGATCTACAAAGCATTACCCAATTTCAAAGAATTTTTTCTCACTTTTGTGGAAATGTATTTTTTTCAGGCTGCCTTTTTGATATTATTTTAGCTTTTAACCTTTATAATAAATGAAGCTTCCAGTTATAGCATAATACCAAGATAAATTCACAAATGGAAAATTGCTTACCAAAATGGATGACCTACTTTGGCCAATTTCCCTAACTCCCATAAAAAATCTTTTTCATTACAGCATAACCGGATGATTTGGTGATCTTTTGAAAAAAAGAAGGGAAAAATTAATATGAAAGAAAAAGTATTTATTTTGTATCATTATAGTAATAATAAATTACATCATTCCAGCTTACTTTTATATTCTCAATATAAGAATTTTTGTCTTAAAATGTGGACAAAGTTTCAAGTAAATATTTCTAAATTATTATAAGAAAAATTACACAGTTGTGCAATCACTTATTGGTTCTTATGTTAAATATTTACGCTTTTTCTTTTCTAAATAATTATTAAGATAAGGGATAATTTAGTTTTCATTAATTTCTGTATTCTTAAAAAACTTCAGCCTGGTATCTACCAATATTTCCATATCCAGAGAACTAATTTTAACAAAATTTAATTCCATCCCTAATGCTATAGAAAGCTCCATTACATGTGAGATAATATCGTACCAACTCCTTCTTACTCTGCTGAGTGTAAGAGTTGTAGTTTTTAGGGAGAGAATGTCCTTTTCCTGGCTCTCTTTCTTCCCCATGAGAAATTATTTTAGTCTGTTTTATGCTGTTATAATATCGCAGACTGGGTTATTTATTTATTTATTTTTTATTTGAGATAGCATCTTATAATATTATGTTGCCCAGGCTGGCTTTGAACTCCTGACCTCAATCAATCCTCCCTCCTCAGCCTTTTGAGTAGCTGAGATTACAGACATGTGCCACAATGCCCAGCTTAGGTAATTTATAATAAACAGAAGTTTATTTGGCCTACTGTTCCAGAGTCTGAGAATTCCAAAAGCGTAGCACAGGCATCTGGTGAGGGCCTTCACGCTGCATCATTCCATGGTGGAAGGCTGAAGGAGCAGAGGGTACATGCGAGACAGCAAGGGAGGGCCAAGCTCACTTTTATAACAAATTCATTCTTATGACAGTGAACTCACTTCCTCAATATTGACACCAGTTCATTCATGAGAGTAGAGCTTAAAAATCACCATTTTATGCAACATCAGGTCTTCTTATGAAATTTTATTTTTAGAAATTGTTCTTCATAGAATCTTTGTGATTGCATGACCCATGTAATTTATGCTATGTGATAATTTTATATTTAAATAGTACTGACTACTTTATATAATGAAACTAAATATCCATAGATAGAATACAAAGACTAATCATTAAGCCCTTATATCATCACCCTCATATCTTGGGATGTAGCTATGTCCCACTTGATTACTTGCAGACATTTAGCAAAAATGATTAAGGGAGAGGACTCTGAAGTTAGACTGCCTGCAGATCAATCCAAGTCCAAACATTTTTATCTGTGTGACTTTCATTGAGCTATTTAACCTCCTTAATTCTCAGATGTTTAATTTATAAATTGGAAAAATGGTATTACCTATCTCGTGGGGTTGTTGTAAAAAAGGCAATTAGACAATTCAAGATGAAGTCAGTTGCACAGTAAGTGCTCAGTAAATGTTTGTCATTATCTTAAATATCAGGCTGGGGTATAAATGCTCATAAATTATTCATTGTTTCTGGGTTAAAAGTGATTCTACAGAAACTAATGCATCTAAAGTGCTGGAAACAAAAACAACAACAACAAAATCAGATCACTTGCAAATTAATGTCCACATGTTATTTTGACAACAAGCCATGATCCAAATTATCATTTAGTGTTGCCACTCTAAGCCAAGAAACTGCATCATTTGGGTTCCAGGCAGGCAGACAAGTATGCAATTGCATCAGTAAAGTCAGCTGCTAATCATCAAACTACAGTAGGACTTTAAATATGAAACCAGTTTCAAAATTAATGCTTTAATTTATGGACAAATTATAGATGTTTATGATAGAAGAAAACTGAAATAATTATGTCGATGTGTTAAAGGGACTGAGGAATTAGGATTCCATAAAAATTTGGTATATATCGGTAGCAATGATAACAGTGGCCATAAAATGCTTGATCCTAAAGAGTGGGAGTGGAGCTGTATCAGACAGAAGAGATCAGATAGTAGGAATGTAGTGCCACACCAGAAACCAGCCTGGACCTCCCATAAGTGAGCTATCCATGTATATAGAAATGTGACAATGTGTGTTTAGAACATTTAAATAATTGAATTATGTGCTCTGTACTATTTTTCAATTATTATTTTTATTATGTTTACATTACATTGCATATTTGGTAGATTATACATACCTGAATTGTCCCCTAATTTAAATAAATAAAAATTGGTTAAGATTTCTAGAGTGGGAGCCTAGATTGTGTAGTTGTTGCAAATGTAACAAATCTATGCATTTTTGAAATGGAGGGGCTGATAGACTGTTCTGGCAGAAATTCTCTTCTCTTCATTTGAATAAAATGGGAAAATAGACAAGAAGGATGTTTTAATACATCACTATATCACATCTATCTATGCAGTCATTTTTCTCATGTTGAACAAGCAAAATAAACTGATTATTTGAAATGTGATTGTCTTCTTTGCACATAATAATTCTAGTGCTTAAAAATAAAAAGGAACCCCAACATGTTAACATGGATTATGCAAAGTAGAGCCCTGGAGTCAACTTGATTATTTATGGAAGAATCATACAGAGGGATCATGAGTGATATGGACTGTATTAACCAAACCAATCTGATAATTGCTGGGTTTTTATTTTCATTATTTGCACACAGATAAATCATAATTAATAGATAAAAGCATATTTCACTGTTGATCTAAGTTTGGAGCCTATTTATATTCACCATTGATTGTGAATATTTGCAACTTAGTAAAAAGTACCTGGATTTGGACGATTCAGAGCTGAGTTTGAATCCTATCTCTATTAACTTTCAGCTTCGTACTTGAGCAAGTATTTTTTTTTCTAATATCAATAACAAAAAAAATACGACTTGAAAACTTACTACTTTGCAAGCTCTGTTATAAGTACCTATTTAAGTATACATTCAGTCATTTTATATTCACAATAATTCTAACAGGGATATATTATAGATAGTGGGAAAACTAAAGTACATGTGAATATGAAGTATTGTGTCCCAAAACTCCCATAAGCAGTGGGAAAACTTTGAAATTACCCTATCTGCCTCATTAAAGGAGTAGAAAATGGAACAGTAGACAAATTACAAGTGTAGATGGCAAGAAATAGGAGCTGAAATCAGATAACTAAGTATCCAATGAAATGTGAATAATTTTGTTGAATGTCTGGCAGGCCCATGGAAAAATATTGAGTTCTTAGAATTAATCGGATAAAAGCAATAAGATGAAGGAAGAAAACACCATTACAAAATAGATTTTACTCATTTATTTTTATTACTCAGTTTTAATTATTTATGATAATAGTCCATAATATACCAGCTAATGTCCTATAGCATAGTGTATAAAATTAACAAAGTCTTCAGAATAAGACTGCCAAGTAATGCAAGGCTATTAGCTCTTTTAAGAGAGGCGAGATAGTTTACTCTTTTTGAGAGAGAGTTGTTTTGGCTGGGAATTAGTGGAATTAAAATAATTTAGTTCTAACATATTCTATTTAAATATTACACACAATTATTAAGCATTTACTTATACCATTATAAAAATTTATTAGTTATCTAAAGAATTTACCAGATATAATACAATGTAATTACATGGAAATTTAATTACAGTAGACAAAAAGAAGAGGCATCAGAAAACAATATATCACAAAGAAACTACAGAATCAAATAATTCTGAAAAAAATTAACATGAGATTTATCATCTTTACATTATCCGTTTTATTTTCAGCTAGTGTGAGAGAATTAAAAACTAAAATTTTGTATAAATTTACCTGAAACAGAGGTTATATTCCTTGGCAATTCAGTATGTACAATTACAAACACATCTTTCTTGTTATTGTTGTTGTTTTTCTTTCCTGTTGGCCCTCTTTAAAATATCGTAGGAATGGTATAAACTATTCTCTACCTGCTAGAAATGTCTTTATTATGATAGTTATGAGAGCGAATGTGTTAATAGAAAATCATTCTTAGAATGGCTTATTTAAATAGATAATTTTTGGAAAATACAGGTTAAGCAGATAGGTTAGAAATGAAAGAGAACACATGAATAGAAGGCACATGATAGAAGATAATGGTTAAGAAAGAACCATGACAATGATGTATCAAACTATCCAATGTGTTAAGAGAAATAACAAAATACATGGATAATACCAACTAAGAAAAAAGATAAGGTGGTCTGAATGCCAAAAAGGCAGTATACTTTATAGAAAGCTTTGTGGTAGCAATGTGAGTTAAATAAAATAAAACGTTCCTATTACTTCCTAGCTCATTCTAACCGGGTTCTAGGGAAATAATTAGTCTTTCCAGAGCTGCAGGAAAAGCAACATCCTGGAGGAGAGTTAAATTTAGTAGAAGCAGGTAGAGGAATAGGACTGGGAAAAGGAATGGGATGTATTAAGGAAGTTAATTCACAACTTGACAATGGATTGAAGATTCCAGATGGTGCAATGCAGCAGAATAAGTTAGAGAAATAGTGCAAGGAAACTACAGGCAAGAGTAACCACAGAGTTTATTAGAAGATGCTGCATAGAGGCCTTCCATTTTAAGTTGTGGCCCAAGATGGCAGGAAGGATGTGGCGTAGATTTGCAAATGTGCACCATAACTAAAAGAAAATTGAGTTTATGCTCCAGAGCCCCCATGAATATGACGGCCATTTGGCCTCCTCTACATTTGGCAGCCTTTCCTCAGATGCAAAAGAAGCCTCACAGTGAAAGGACACATGAGTGGTCAGCTTGTGAAAGGATGCTAAGAGCATTAACAAGGTAACAAATATGAAAATACTTTTTTGGATTAGAACAAAAATTAGTTATCCCCAAAAGAATCATGAGTAGAAAGAGCAAGGGTTTTGCAGTCAGTCAGTAAGAGGCTGGATACTTTTAACCAACACTTACTAGCTATGCTATCTTGGGAAGGTTATTTAAGATTTCTGAAGTTGATTTACTTTTTTCTAAAACGTAGACAAAAACTTATGGTGTTTCTGAGACGATTAAATGAGCTACCAATGACAAAACACAATATGTTCTCAGTAAGTATCAATCCCTACTCTTTGTGCTGTGCTGCTCTTTTATAACTTCCCGTATGTACCTTCTTCCTCAGCAAAACACTCCCTCACCTGGTCAGCGTGGACAACTTCTACTCTGTATCCTCAAAAACAAAATCACGCATCACTCATGGTGAATAGATTCCACATTACTTCTCCGTACCATCGTCAAAGCCAGTCCTTAATGCTATTGCAGGATTTATCACACTCCATTGTAATTATTTACTTACAAGTCTGTTTCACACAAAAAGGTGAATTTTTTAGGATTGTAACCATATGCTGTACATCTCTGAAATTTCCAGTTCCTCACAAAATATCTTAGAAAATGTATATACGTAAAATGTTTAGGTAAATCGAGTAAACTAGATGCTTGCCACGTCTCTAGAGCTATGGCAAACTTCTAGAGAACAAACTAAAATCAGTACTGTAACTCGATACACATTGAATAATCTGATCAAATAAGTTTATGTTATGAAAAAAGCCTAACTGAATAGTGTTAAAACTATTAACTATTGTTATTGGCTCTAATAGATTTTTTTAAATCACAATATGGCCAAATTAATTGATTGCTAACTTTCAGGGAAAGAGGACAGTGAAAGACCCATCAGTTTCGTGATTGTGTGAACATTCACTATTAATCAGCCCACATTTCATGGCACACATTTTAAATCGTCCATTTCAAAGCAAGAAAAGTGCAAATGTTTTTGCACAAATGATGTGTATATTGTTGTAGGGAGTTTGGGAATAAAACATAATTTACCTTGTAGTGACTAATCTGGATGAATAAAGCAATTAATCTGAAAAACGCAGCAAGCATCACAATGGAGTGAAATAACCTGTATGCAATAATTGATCCAAAAACATGATTTATATTTAGAAAACTTTCTGGTTTCATCAAAAGAATCACTTCAGGGAGAGTTATGTTTTATTCATTCGATGGTGTGCCAAAACCCTGATAATTTGGGATTCTTAATTGCACCGGTCCACTTACAAACAGCATGTGCAATTGAGCAACTGACAGGAGGTCTTTATTTATTAGGTTATTTTAGCAAAATGTTTGTAGATGTTGTATAAGGATGAGTTTTATTTAAGTACAAGATTTGGACGGATTTTTATGTGCCCCCTGAGGCTCTGTCTGTGCCCAAACCAGAATGAAAAGGGAACAGTTTCAAATATCTATATTTTAAATTTACACTGTTCAACCCCAGTGGTAAATTAAAGAAAATTGATGAATGAGTAACTCCAACATTAGTTTGAGGAACAAAGCTTTCTCAGCACGGAACAAGAAATATAGTGATCTTTTGCTTCATGAAAGCGGTTTCATTATGTGAATGTGGCCTTGCTTTTCTAGTATTAGGATAAAAAGTTTTCCTTCAAATTTCCAGACAATTGAGAAATTTTGGAAAAGACAGTGATTTTAGATTTCTCTGCATTGTCCACACTCACTTAATTATACTTAATAAAATGATTCAACATGTGATTTGTAGGTCAGGGAACACAATCAAGCATCAACATGATAGTCATTCATACTTCCCAAGAGAGGTATTGATTTTTATCATTATTGCTAACATTGTTTTAAAAACCCTTTTAAGGTAAGCCTTTTCTAGATAGCATAGTTTCTACTGCAGTTCTCATGGCTGAAAGGTATAGTTTAGTCCCAGAAAAATGCCCCAAAATATTATAATGTCAGGTTTTATTTTGAATTATAGAAAATATAATTCTATTAAAATCGAATAAAGATTTAATATCTATACGAATGTGATAATCTCTGGAGATGTATTTTTTTTTTAAGAAAACAAAAAGTGCAATTTCAGCAAGGATTTCATGTGTCTCCACATACCATAATCACTGTTTTAGTTAGGCTGGAATCATGTTTCTATTTACAGGTAAATGAACTAGAAATGCAATAGGTGTGTATACTCTCTAGAAGAAACAGTTTTAAAAACTTGATTTTTTTTCTATTCTTCTCATTTATTTCTTCAACAAGAAAGAGCCCACATGTTGAGATTAGGTAAATGGAGGGCGTCTAGACTACCTGAATCGCTGAGTGGAGAAGATTCCAAGTAAGTTACATCTAATTTTTTTCTTGAGCGATAGGTAGTTATTTATGTTTTAAGTTACTGAGTTGTCATGTTTGTGTTGTTGTTGTTGTAGCAGCAGCTCAGTTTACTTACCTTCACCAATACACATAGGGATATTCAAGCTTGACTGGAATAATGACAGATAAGGTCATATACCTACTAATTCACAGAGCCGTTTTGTGGAAGTGTGTTTTCTTCATTGAAATGCTATACTTTTTTTCTCTGTTCTTCAAGCAATAGTAGAGTTGTGGGAGAGATGTAGCTATGTTTGTAATCTTGGAGAGATTAATGATGCAAGAGAGCAGAGAAAATTGATAAAATGTAGTCCCAGAGGATTTGGTATAGGATGAAAAGGGAGGAATATTAAAGAACTTGGAATTTAAATAATGGAACACATTTTATAATGCACGGATTTGAAAGGATGGTTCAAAATGCACACACACACACACACCGATATTATAAGGCCTAAAATTCCACGTGCACCATTGACAACATTGAGCCTCAAAGGGCTGCAGGGGCCTAACCGCAAATAGCGCTATTACCACCAGATACACCATCCTGTGGGGAAGACCGTCCACCACGCTAGTCCCCCTAACGTCTGAAGCAGATGACTTCACTCAGTCTTCAACTTAATAGATCTTATTTGCCTTCCATCCCCTGAAATTACCCAAACAAGCCTATCGTATCCCCCCACAGGAATAAAAGCAGGCACCCCAATCCCTTGTCACTACAAAGCCTGTCTTCCGCAGTCCCTGCCTGTTCACTCTAATCCTGAGTACAACGCCCCCGTGACCCCGAGTGATGTGCAGTATCCTCCTCCTCCAGGCTATGAGTGTCCGTGACTGATAAACTCCTGCCAATCTCATCTGTTCAGTGTGCAGTTTTGTATGTTTGGCCATCTCATACCATTTAGGGTGAAGGAATGTCTCCTTCACGAGCATTGTGGATAGGATAGAATCAGAGCACACAGACACACATACAGACACACACACATGCATGTTGGATCAAGCTTATATAGAATTTAACCAATAACTTTAGCAAGTGAAGGTACTGAGTTTAGGGATTGAGAAGGGGAGAAAAAGAGAAATACATGCTGTAGGAAACAAAACAAAAAGTTAAATAAAGATACACAAACTGAAAAAAGATTGCTTAGTATCTATTGGGTTGATGAGGAAGTGCCTGTTTTCAGTAAGTATAAAGTTATTTTGAAAAAAAATAAATGAAGTCTCATATTACTCTCCAGCGGTGTTCAACAGTACTCAAAGAGATAAAATGAATGGTAAGGTCTATTTATAGTTGGGGAGAGTTGAAACAGTTATAATGGAAGGATATTTTTTAAAAAAAGTTAAACTTGCATTAAACACATGGTACCAGACATTCCAGGATGTATCATCTATTAGGGCTACAAGATAACAAAAAGAAAAGTTTATATGTTTGATATAATTTGAGAATCCACTGAAGGAGATGTTACCACTTATTAGGTAGTCCACATCCTGTACTGTGTATTTAAAAAGATAAATACCCTCTAAAATTTTGCATATTTGTTTATGCAATATTAAAAATGTGTTTTCCCATGAGATGTAAGTTTTCTCAAATTAATTGGTTTCATGGACTTCTGAGTAAGTATAATACACTGTAATTCAAAATAGTGATAGAGTTTATTACACTTAAATAAGCAAGACTAACCTAACCAATAGAGAAGTTAGAGAAGATTCAAAATTAAAACAGTGTTATGATCAAGAAATAATGTAGTGAACAAAAAAGATTTTATTAATTTCTATATGTGAAGGCGATATTATAATAAATCAACACTATATTCATAGCTTATGTATCTCTACAGGAGATTAAATAAATCACCATTAGTTTGCAGTCCCACCAACAGTGCATGAGTGTTCCTATGTCTCCGCATCCACACCAACATTTATTGTTTTGGGACTTTTTGATAAAGGCCAGTCTCACTGGAGATAAGTGATATCTCACTGTGGTTTTAATTTGCATTTCCCTGATGGTTAGAGATGTTGAGCATTTTTTCGTATGTTTATTGGCCATTAGTCTTTATTCTATTGAAAAGCTTCTGCTCATGTCTTTTGCCCACTATTTAATGGGGTTGTTTGATATTTCCTTGCTGATTTGCATGAGTTCTTTGTAGTTTCTAGTATCTGCAGCTAGGATTAAAAGATCAAAATGAAAATATTTTCATAAATTTTTGACCATAAGTTTCTGTTTTTGTGCTCTATCTACTTGGTGTTTTATTTATTCTAATTTGCTGACACTTAATTTTTTTTTTTTTAGGCACGTCTACATTTTTACCTTAAAGTTAAACATAGATATTTTCATTGATAACTCAGGAGATTTAGCGATTATCATCAGACCAAATATTAAATTTATTATTGTTATATTGCATTAGTTTTGAGTGTTTATTTTGGAAACTACAAACAGATAAAAACACAAATCACTCTATCTCAAAATGAACATATTATTTAGAATGATTTGTCTCTGCAGTAGCAATTGTCAGTAATTGTGATGTTTAATTTTTAACATTTCATTACTAATGATTGACCACTAAACAATTGTTTAACAGGAAAATGGTATCCAATTATTTACAACTCTTTTGAAGCATTCCTTCATGAGTGGATGTAATTTTTCAGTGACCACTTTGTTATCAAATTTGATCCAACAGAGCGCAGAATTGAAAAAAATGCAAAATGATAAAATAAGTTCTCTGCTTACAATAAATGATCTCCACTGGGAGAGGAACATCCATGTATTAAGATACATACATGATTCAAGAAAGTAAGCTCACAGAATCTAATACTATAAAATGATACTAATCATTTTCTTGGTAAAGCTAACCTTTTTCTTATATTAACTGAATCAACTGAGTAATAGTTTTAGGTGGCAACTGGCTGGCTTTCTTGGAGAAGTTAAGAAATATATAGTATATATATATGTATGTTATATATATATATGCTATATATATGTTCCTTGTGTATATATTTAATTTTGCTTTCTTTTTGCTATTCATATTGTCCCTGGTATTTCGTGAAAATAAAATGACAAAGAGTAAAGAAAATATTTTCAGTAGACTGGAATGTGTTTGAACATTAAGACGCATTTCTGTTTTCTTTGCCAATGCCAAAAGTTGCAGTAAGCAGAACCTTTCAGAGATAAATCACATTAACAATCCCTGGTGTGGAGATGGTAACAGTTTATCACTTCAGATTGTCAGAGTGTTCGCTTTTGGGAATGAAGCAAAAAATCAAGCTGTCCAAGATACCCAGTATGCGGTTCCACTGTCAGTGCACTCTTTGAGTGAAGCAGAGTATTTGCTTTGCTCTCAGCCTCCTTGGGCTTCTCATTTAAGTAGGTAAATTCCAACTAGATACAAAGTGTCATCTTTATTATTCTGAATGCTAAGAGCTCCCTAGTATGTTGTAAAATAAATAGTTGTTATATGAAGACATTTAAAAAAGTAAACTAATGGTACTCTTTTTAAAACCTTTACTTATATATTTAACCAAAATCATAAATAGGATAGAAAAACAAACCATGAAAATCAATGACTGGGGAGATAAAGACAAGTGATACTGTTATATCTGCTTAGAAGCACAATGAGTGTCTATAAACCACATGGAATTGGTCATTGAGATCCTTGATTAGCTTTGCCCAGTTACGTGAATGATGGAGCAGAGAAATTTGATTGCTGATTGGGTTATCCAGTCTGGTTGCTAGGACGACCTAATAACCAGACCAATCATTTACAGTCCAGCTGTTTTGATTACCCCGTGACTCAATTTTCTCATTTCATAAACTTATCCAGTGCTCATATCTCAACTTGTGAGTGATTGAGGTAATAGGCACATAGAAATGATCAGAGTACTCAATTTTAGAACATAAAATTGGAGAATATATTGATAAAAGGGAAAAAAAATCTTTATTCCCACTAAGGACTGATACATTAATAACAAATAAAATTTTCTTTTCATAATATAAATTTTCTCTGCATTGTTCTTATTTCTGAAATAAAATCTGAACAAGCTCTTTCAAACTTTCCTTAGCTAACCAAAAATCAGATTACTGGAAGAAGTGAGGTAAATCAGTTTATTTCGGTGCATATGAATGAAGACTGAATTATTCATGATAGTCTAGTGGCATTATTTAACTGATTATAATTATACAACAAATTAGGTATTTGTTTAATTGAAAAGTGCCCAAGGAAACATTTCACATTTTTTTTTTCTCTTTTACAAATCTGGTTACTGCAAGATTTCAATTGCTGTGGAATATAAAACGGCTCAGTAATAGTGTAGGTACTACCGCTCCTCTTTTCTGGAAGGCAAGTTAAGTCTTTAATACTTTTTTCCCAGAAGAGATATGTATGGCAAGAAAGATATTGTCCACAAAAACTTATTCTTATAGATTATGGAGATAGAAATCTACCTCGGGTATATTTTTATCAGCATTCCAGAAATAAGATTACATGCTATATCCCTGTATGTATTCAAACCCTCTTAAATTTATAGATATTTTCCCCTCTAGTCCTGAATTTGGCAGCTTTTCCCACATAGTAGAAAACCTCTAGATACAAGCATTTTGTCAGATATGTTGATATACTTTAGTTAGTTTTCTAGCTAGACATTTTCTCAACAGAATTTGTACGAAATAACTTCACCTTAAACACTGCAAAATATACGCGTCTGGTTAAGCAATGTTAAAAGATAAGATAAATATTCTCTGTTAAATATCTTGCAGAATATTTAATCATCCTTTTTTCTGGATTTTTGTGTTTAATATTAAAAAATAATTATTTTACTTACTTGTCTTTTCTTCAAAAATTAGCCAAGAAACTGAGGCATAGGAAATAAGGTAAGAAATTCTGCTTTTTGTTAAAGAGAAAAGAATGGTTACTCTGTGCATTCTCCCTGGTGTTTCCTCATCCATTTCTTGGGATCAAATGACAAGAAGATAGTTGTAGCCTCATGCAATCACAAAGTTTACTTTCTCAACATTTTGATCCTTCTGGGAAAACAGAAACAGAAAATAAGCATCTAGACCACAGTAAGCTGCAGAGACCACATGGGAGAACTAGACCATCAGAAAAGACAGGACAGGAGTGAATCCTGTACAGATCCCTCTACAGGGATCTATACCCTAGGTGGTTGATTTCCTTTTATTAAAACCTAGAATATGTATTCTATAAATGTCAATTAGATCAAGTTGATTAATGGTTCTGTTTAGGTCAGCCATATCCTTACTGATTTTCTGCTATCAATTGCTGAATGAGTAGTGTTGAAGTCTCAAAGCATAGTAGTGGACTTGCCTATTTCCAGCTGCATTTCTGTAAGTTTTCGCTTCATGTGTTTTGATGCTCTGTCATTAGGTAAATGCATGTTATGGATTGTTATGTCTTCTCAGACTGTTTGACCTCTTTATTTATTTATTTTTAGTTTAGAATATTACCCCTGTAATATTGCCTTCGTGCTGCCCAAATCAGAGCCCCAAGTGTTCCCATCCCCCAGAGAGTGCATACCACACGTGTTAGGTGTGAATTTACCCATCCCCTCCCCCACCACCTGCCCGACACCTGATGAATGTCACTTCCATATGTGCACATACACGTTGATCAATTGTGAAATGTCCTGCTTTAACCCTGATAATATTTCGTTTTTGAAATCTGTATACTCTGGAATTAATGCAGTGACTCTAGCTTTCTTTTCATTAGTATTGGCATGGTATCTTTTTCTCTATCATTTTACTTTTTACTTTTACTTTTATCATAGATAGCTAGGGCTTATTTTTAATTTACTCAGACAAATCTAGCTTTTATTTGGTGTATTTAGTTCATTCACATATAAATTTATAATTGATATAGAGTAGTTGTATTAATATCTACCACATACACAAATGTCTTCTTTGTGTTGTACTTGTTCTTTGTTTCTTTTCTCCCCACACCTCTGTGCCCTTTCAGCCTTCTCTTGTTAACTGGACATTTTCTATGGTTCATTTTGTTCTCCTCATTTAGCATATCCATTCTACTTTTAAAATATTTTTTTGCAAAAAAAAAATATTTTTTTGGTGGTTGACCTTTAGTTTTCTGTATGCAGTTTTAACTAATCTAAGTGAACCTTCAAATAACACCATATTAATTCAAAAATATTGTAGATAATTTATAACATAGTACTCCCAACCACTATCTCTTTTCCCTTATGTCACTACTGACTTTCATTTCATTTAATTATAGTTCTAATCACCCAATACATTGCTACTATTTTACTTTAGGCAGTTATCTTTAGATCAAATAACAATAAGAAAAATAAAATGTTTTATTTTTCCTTCATTTGTTCCTTCTCTAATGCTCTTTTTCTTCAAGTAGATCCAAGTTTCTGGCCTATGTCATTTTACTTTTTCCTAAAGTATACGTTCAATTGCAATTTAATAT
Source organism: Avahi laniger (assembly GCA_963575035.1). Taxonomy (NCBI): domain Eukaryota; kingdom Metazoa; phylum Chordata; class Mammalia; order Primates; family Indriidae; genus Avahi; species Avahi laniger. The sequence continues at coordinate 4,153 of CAUYSK010108943.1, read as the reverse complement.
ATGTATATATATAAAACAAGCTGAATATATATTAAACTTATTGTCTTTGTATATATGTATGCATATGTATATATATATGTGTGTGTGTGTACCTCCAAATCCCAATGAGATACAAATGAAAATCTCAGAAAATTTTAAGAAATTAAAACTCTATAATGAATAGGATAAAGCCGTTATACAGCTTGATGTCTTCGGCTATGCGACATACTTTAATAAAGTTTGAATATGGGTGAATATAAATAGGGATTCTTGAGAGATGCAGCTGGAATGATAGACATGATTAAGATCACAAAATATTTTCTTTTGCATAGTATTTGTTTAGGTTTTACCTTTCAGAGTATAGAGAAATACTTGAGGAATTTTAAGCAAGGAAGTGAAATTATTAGATTTGATTTAAAAAAAAATGATGCTAGAAGTTGTGTATAAAAGACTAAAAGGTGTAGATACTGCAATAAGTTCAGGTAAAATGGCAATGATATTAAAAGACTTTAAATTAAGGAAATAGTGGCCAAAAAAAAAAAATAGAAACAGAGAAGGTGTTTTAAGGGAGAAATGGTCAATCCTTTAATTTCTTATCAAAAGCATAAGTAAAATAGTAATTACAAAGTTTCCTATTGTTTCAACAATAAAGATTTATTGACAACACTGGTAAGAACATTCTTATTAGTAGAATGGAACAATCCATCAAATTTTCATTGATTAGGAAGCTATGGAAGATGAAAAAATAAAATCCGTAAGTGTAGATTTCTCTTTAAGAAGTCTATCTGAAAAGAAGAGAAAAATTATGGTATCTAGAAGGGATAAACTGAAAAATGAAGATTTTTGTGTTTGGAGAGGCTTACTCCCTGAGATGAAGAAAAAGTGACAGCCATGGCGTGTATTATTACTGGAGATTAGTGGTTAACACTTGGCAATTAAAGAATTGATTCTATGCTTGTATCCTTTTCTCCCATTATGAGGCACTAATCAGCTTTATTTTTTAAAATGGGGATTGGGGGTAAGAGTTGAGGTTAGTGTCCCTTCGAAATAAAGATTCAAGCACCTTTATCATGTCTGTGTGTCTCTCCATTTAAAGCATAAACTCTGTAACAAAAGTGACAATGGCATGCTGTCTAAATCATTCATAGTTGGCCTGATAAGCACAGGAAGGCCCTGAAAAAGGTAATTGATATATATCCTTAATCATTCCAGTCACAGACAATGAAGATAATTCATCAGTGCTGTCCATTCATCCATAATGGAAGCTCTTTATTTCCCATCTAAAATATAGGTTTATAGAAATATGGTGGGAAAGACCCTTAAAGGATTATCTAAACCCACAAATATCCTATATGACCATCCAACATCCATTTGATATGCAAAGTAAAAAATCTATTGCAAAAAGACACACTGCCAAGCATTAAACTCCATTTTTCCTATTTAAAGATCAATTTTAAAAACTTACCTTGTAGGAAATGTGATAAATACACTTGTGAAATAATAGACACTTTTCATATTAAAATAGCGTGGGTCATCCAAAATCTGTTGCTATATATTGATAAATAGCTGAGTCTTTTGTAAATGCGAACTATCTGCTAAAGGCAATGACTATAATTAGTTTGGTAAGGCTATTTTAACTTTTCTTATTTTGATCATTTTTGACCTATATGTTTCACTAGTAAAGAAAGAGTGCCTTGGTTTTTATTGCAGTTCTTATAGAAAAATGTTATTGTCCTCTTCCCTGAAGCAAATAGGGAGCAATAACAACAGAAAGTAAAAGAAAAAAAAAAAAGCATAATATACATTGGCCTCCTACTGAAAGGGAATGAAGAATAATTTTTCCCATAGATACCTTTAAATTCTTTCTCTTGTGTGAGGTCTTCCTAAAACTCTCAACTGTATGGGGATGTATGTTTGTTTAATTCTATGAGCTACCAGAGAATATATCCTGGTACAATCCCTTGCTATAGCTACTTATTTTGTACATAGATCATTTTTATAGCCTAAAAGAAAGAGCAGAATTTACTTTTATTTCTTGTGAGATTTTAGTTATATCAATTACCCTTACTGAATGTTTCATTGAGAGCTTCCAGGTATAGCAATAGTACTTTTTTGTTGTTGTTTGTTTGTTTTTGGTATTTCAAGCAAATATGTAGTAATATAAACAGCTTATATTCATCATCACTATTCTCTGCCAGTAGGGAAGATTGTCTCTTTTAGGCCAGGGGTTCTTTCTGTTCTGTCTTTACAAAACTGCTAGCTTTAACTATCAAAGACTGATGAGAACTTGTCTTGTTCAATATACTAAAACTTAATTGCCCTCACACACACGCACACACACACACATACACACACAAATTATATTGTAATCCTTGAGCTGTGCATTTTATATGCAATTATTGTCTTCAGCCCTTACCAATCACAGCAAACCTATAAGGTAAATTCTCTTCTCATCCCAAATTACAGAATAAAAACCCTAGACTTAAAGATATAATTACTAAGAAACTTGCTCAAATTTATATCATTAATAAGTGGCTGAGCTCAGGTTTATATATGTATCTGTCAAACTTCAGAAATTTCTGATAAATTAATTACAAATTATTTTATGTGTTGCTGTGGATAAAATGGTCAATTATATTCCTAAGGAGAATTTTTGTTATTAGATTTAGTATTGACACATATCTAGAAGATAGGACAGACTGACCAATATTCTCATACACAGAGAGCAAGATGGTTGAGAAACAGTTGCCATAGAGTGAATCAATAAAAATTGTAAAGTTTCTACCTGATAATTTCCACTTTAAAAGGCACTTAACAACCAGTAAATTACATTTAAATGAGAATGAACAAATGAATTGCTAATGTTTCAATTGAAAAAGTTAGAGGCCGATAATAGACAACTGAAATAAAAAATTATGCCATATCCAAAACAAACTCCATGCCCTTAAGCAAAATGTAGGAAAAACCTGTCATAAGTGCTGAGAGAAGAGAGATTTGTTTTTTTTGTTGTTGTTGTTCCTTCATTATTGCCAAACTGACCCCAACGCATAAACAAGTTACACTTCAAAATGTTATATTTGTTCCCCTTGAGGGGAATTTGGTGAATCTTCAAATATATAAAGTCTTGGGTGTTTTCTTTGTTTGACTTATTTTTAGAATTTATTTCACTTTTAATTTCAGAAAAAATCATTTATGATTTAATTTATAAAATAACATTTTTTAAATAACCAAAAGCACTGAAAAATTAACATTAATGCCTTATTAGTGAATTATCGCTGTTGAAATTTTGCCCATTTACTTACATAATTTCATTTCTTTTATTTTTATTCTAGTTTTAGTTCAAAATAAAAATCATTTTACTAAGCGAGGTATCCCAAGAATGGAAAAACAAGCACTACATGTACTCACCATCAAATTGGTATTAGCTGATCAACATTTTTTTTTTTATTTCAGCATATAATGGGGGTACATATGTTTAGGTTACATATGTTGCCCTTGTCCCTCCCACCCTAAGTCCGAGTTTCAAACATGTCCATCCTTCGGGTGGTGCACCTTGCACTCTTTGTGTATGCATATACCCGTCCTCTCTCCCTCCTCCCCCCTCCCCCCTCCCCCATGCCCAACATCCAGTAGATGTTATTCTTATATGTGCACTTATGTGTTGATCAGTTAATACCAATTCGATGGTGAGTACATGTGGTGCTTGTCTTTCAATTCTTAGGATACCTCACTTAGTAGAATGCATTCCAGCTCTATCCAGGAGTATACAAGAGATGCTATATCACCAATGTTTCTTAAGCTGAATAGTACTCCATGATATACATATACCACATTTTATTAATCCACTCATGTATTGATGGACACTTCGGTTGTTTCCACATCTTTGCAATTGTGAATTGTGCTGCTATAAATAACTGGGTACAGGTGTCTTTCTTACAGAGTATCATTTGTTCTTTTGGGTAGATGCCCAGTAATGGGATTGCTGGATCGAATGGTACTTCTACTTGTATCTCCTTAAGGTATCTCCATATTGCTTTCCACAGAAGTCGGACTAGTTTGCAGTCCAACCAGCAGTGTACGAAGGTTCCTATCTCTCCACATTCACACCAACATTTATTGTTTTGGGACTTTTTGATAAAGGCCAGTCTCACTGGAGATAAGTGATATCTCATTG
>CAUYSK010108942.1:0-13606 GCA_963575035.1 Avahi laniger | reverse complement strand
TCTTAATACCTTGCCTTGTCACTATTTTTTTTTTTTTTTGAGACAGAGTCTCACTCTGTTGCCCTGGCTAGAGTGAGTGCCCTGGCGTCAGCCTAGCTCACAGCAACCTCAAACTCCTGGGCTCAAGCGATCCTTCTGCCTTAGCCTCCCGAGTAGCTGGGACTACAGGCAAACGCTACCATGCCTGGCTAATTTTTTATATATATATTTTTAGTTGTTTAGCTAATTTCTTTCTATTTTTTTAGTAGAGACAGGGTCTCGCTCTTGCTCAGGCTGGTCTCGAACTCCTGAGCTCAAACAATCCACCCGCCTCAGCCTCCCAGAGTGCTAGGATTACAGGCGTGAGCTACGGCACCCAGCCCCTCTCTCCTCTTTTATTTGTGGACCCCTAAGCCACTTTTCCCCACTCTCTGCACTCTTGGCTTTATAGCAATAATGCAAGCTCTGCTGGAAGTTGTTGCTTATTTCTCTAGTTACAGGAAATACAGAGGTCATAGTGGTCTCTGCCGCCTAGAAACAGTGAAAGTGTGGCTCATGTGAGATTTGATTTGCTCTCATTGATCTTATGATTTAGGGAGAGGATGTACGAGGAGAGCTAGATTCAGGTGCCCATCATTATCCTCCAATCTTTCTGTAATGTTTGATGTAGATGGTTAGATCATTGATTTTAAGTCTTGCTTCTTTGCTAATGTGTTTCCTTATAAGCACTACTTTGGTTTCATCCACAAGATGTGATGCTTTCTTTTTAGTATCATTTAGTTCAATATATTTCCTAATTAACATGGTGATTTCTTCTTTGATCCATGAATTATTTATAAGTAAATTATTTTTTAATTTCCAGACATATGGTAACTTTCTAGTTGTCTCTGTGTGATTGGCTTCTAGCCTAATTCCACTATGATCAGAGAACATGTCTTCTGTGTTTTTAATTCTTTGAAATTTGTTGAGACTTTCTTTAAACCAACCTTATGGGCAATCTGGGTGAATTTTCTATGCATATTATAGTTGTTAGAATCAGTGCTCTAAAATATCAATTTTGCTAATTGTTTTGTTCAACTATCCTGTAACCTTACTGACTTTTGGTCTGTTTGTTTTATCAGATCCTGAGAGAGGCTTATTAAAATGCCCCACTGTGATTGCAGATTTCTTTTTTTCTGTATTTCTTTGTTATATATCTTCAGGTTATGTTATTAGGCACATTCAAATTTAGAATATTTATATCTTTCTGGTGAACGAAACCTTTTAGCATTGCACAGTCTTATATTATCATTAGTAATGTTTTTTGCCTTTAAGTATATTTGGTCTAAAAGTAATATAGCTAAGCCAACTTTCTTTAGCTAATACATGTTATACCTTTCGTATCTTTTTACTTTCAATCTTTCTACGTGCTATTTTCACATCTCTTCTAATCAGCTTATCATTGGACTTGATTTTATTATCCTGTTTGAGAATATCAGTCCTTTAATTCAAATTTAATGTAATTAAATTGCTTTTTAAAATCCATTATTTAAATCTATTTGTTTTTTATTGGTTCCATATTAATAATTTGTTTCCTTTTCTTACCTTTCTTATAGTAACTGTTACTATCCCTATTGTCTTAGAAGTTATACTGATCTTTTGCCTGTTTTCTTTAAGGTTATAAAATTCATTCTTGACTTATTCAAGTCTAATATACATTGATAGTTCTATCTCTTCACAATGTAGGAGATCTTTATTTACTCTCTTTCTACTTATTGTGGCTTATTTTAACTTCATATATTTAAAGCCTTAAAAAACATTATAGCTTTTTTTAATATGGTCAATTTTAGCATATATTTACCCACCTATGTCATTCTTCCCAGAATCTTGCAGGAGTGTCTGCTGTTGATGACTTCTGTTTGTATTTGTTCCAAAATATATTTATGTCACCATCATTTTTGAAGGGTATCTTGACTGGCTATAAAACATGAACTCAGCAGTTATTTTCTCTCAGTAACCTAAGGAGTCAATTGGTTTCCACTGTTGATTTTGAGAAGCAGCTGTCAGTTTTATTGTTGTCCTTTGATGTTAATATGGTAATATGTCCTTTTCCGTTTGGCTGCTTTAATATTTTTGGGGGGAGAGGTTACTGTTCTGCTGTGATAATTCTAGGTGTAGCTTTTTTTTTACTTACTCTGTAGGGCTTCAATTTTTAATTTTATGCTCTTGATCATATTTGGAACATTCCCAATCATTGATTTTCAAAATATTGTTCAAACTCTTTCTGGGGCTCTATTCACTGTATTTCTTATATCTTTTACACTTTTTTTTCATTTATTTTATTCTTTGGTCTCTCCATGCTTCAGACTGATGACTTCTTTATTTTTTTCAACTTACTATTTAGTTCACTAATTCTCTCTCCAGTGGCATAAAATCTATGTTGAACTTATCAACTTAATTCTGAATGTCAAATAATGACTCTTGCAGTTGTAAAATTTCCTTTTGTTCATCTTTACTATTTGTAGTCCTCTGCAAGAGTTCGCCAACTTTTTTTTTAATTTCAACAGAACTATTTGGCATGGTGTTCTTCAAGTCTGAGTATGATAACACTGTTATCCAGACCATCCCTGAATCTTTTCCTTTTGTATAATATTTTTATTTGCTTTTAGCCACACTATCTTGCACCTTCACATGCCTGGATATTTTGATTGAGTGCCAGACATATTATATGACAAATTATAGAAATAATTTAAGTCACAATATGATATTATCTTTCTCCATAGGAAATTTATACTTGGCACTTGTTTTGGCAATCCCAGAGCATCTCCTCAATGCAATAATAGAGATTAAAAACAGAGGTGATTTCAAGCTGGACTTCAGTCCCTATGAATTCTAGTCTGCCTCTTGTTGCCCTTTCAATTATGTGTAGTTTTTCAGAGTCCCAACCCATAAGGGGCTTAGGTAGGGGCCAGTTAATAGAGTTCTTGCTCCATTCCTCTATTCTTGCTTGTCTAGGCACACAAAAGTGTTGTAACTTAATCCCATCTTAAAATAAACACTTTAAACTAAATGAACAAACCCTTCCTCTATCTTATCAACATTTTCTGCTCCATTTATAGAAACTCCCCCAAAGCATTGTCTATACTAATTTTCTCCACTCTTTGTCATCCCATTCTTTCTTGAACCCACTCTAATCAATCTGTTTTGTCAATACTCTGGCAAATTTTATAAAGAACATAATACTCTCACATTTCCAAATCCAAAAGCCTCCAATCTCAAATGACAGGATGTCACACTTTTTTATGGCTGAATAGTATTCCATTCTGTATGTGTACCACATTTTCTCTATCCATTTATCTGTTTTTGGATACCTAGGTTGATTACACATCTTAGCTATTGTGGATAGTGCTATAATAAACATAAGAGTGCAGATATCTCCTGAACATAGTAACTATCATCCCTTTGAATAAATATCCAATAGTGGATTTGGTGGATTATATGGTAGTTCTATTTGTAGTTTCTTGTTTTCCATAGTAGCTGTACTAATTTACATGTCCAACAGTGTATAAGAGTTTTCTTTCCTCTGCATCCTTGTCAATATCTGCTTTTGTCCTTTTGATAATAGCCATCCTAACTAGAGTGAGATGACATCTCATTGTGGCTTTGATTTCCATTTCCCTTATGATGAGTGATGTTGAGCATTTTTGACATATTTCTTGGCCATTTATATATCTTCGTTTGAGAAATGTCTATGCAGATCATTTGACCATTTTTTTTAATCAAATTGTTTGGTGTTTTGTTTTTTTTTTTTTTTTGCTGTTAAGATGTTTCAGTTAATTGTATATTCTGGATATCAGTCCCCTGCCAGATGAATAGTTTGCAAAGATTTTCTCCCATCTATAGGTTGCCTATTCACTCTGTTGATTGTTTCTTTTGCAATAAAACTGAAGTTTTTCAGTTTGATATAATCCCGTTTGTTTATTTTTTCTTTTGTTGTCTGTGCTTTTGAGGTGTTAGTCATAAAACCTTTTCCCAGACCAACGTCCTTAACTGTTTGCTCTATGTTTTCTACTAATAGCTTTATCATTTTGGGTCTTAAATTTAGTTCCTTGATCCATTTGGAGTTGATTTTTGTATGTAGTGAACAGTGGGGGGTCTAGTTTCATTCTTCTGCCTTTGGATATCTAGCTTTTCCAGCATCATTTATTGAAGAGACTGTCCTTTCCCTGATGAGCGTTCTTGGTGCCTTTGTCAAAAATCAGTTTGTTGTGGATATGTGATTAACTTCTTGAGTTCTCTAATCTGTTCCATTTGTCTTTGTCTGTTTTTATGCCAGTACCATGCTGTTTTGATTACTATAGCCTTACAGTATATTTTGAAGTCTAGTAATGTGATGCCTCCAACTTTGTTCTTTTTGTTCAGGATTGCTTTGGTTATTTATAGTCTTTTGCGGTTTCACACAAAGTATAAGATTCTTTTTCTATTCCTGTGGAGAATGTCATTGGATTTTGATAGGGATTGCACTAAATCTGTAGATTGCTTTTGGTAGTATGGGCATTTAAATAATATTAATTCTTCTAATGAATGAGCATGGGATGTCTTTCCATTTGTTTGTATCCTTTTCAATTTCTTTCATCGATGGATCATAGTTTTCCTTGTAGAGGGCTTTCACCTCCTTGGTTAAATTTATTCCTAGGTATTTTTTTACAGCTATTGTCAATGGGATTGTCATCTTGATTTTTTTTCAGCTAGTTCATTGTTCATGTATAGAAACATCATTGATTTTAGTATATTAATTTTGTACCTGCAACTTTACTGAGTTTGCTTATCAGTTCTAAGAGTTTTTGGTACAGTCTTTAAGGTTTTTCTACATATAAGATCATGTATTCTGTAAACAGGGAAAATAAGACTTCTTCCTTCCCAATTTGGGTGCCTTTTATTTCTTCCTCTTGCCTAATTGCTCTGGCTAGGACTTCCAATACTATGTTGAATACAAGAGGTGACAGTGGGCATCCTTGTCTTGTTATAGTTCTTAGAGGAAAAGCTTTGAGTTTGTCATATATGGCCTTTATTATGAGAGATACTTTCCTTGTATACCTAACTTACTGAGATTTTTTTTATCATAAAGGGATGTTAAATTTTATCAAACACTTTACCTGCATCTACTGAGTTTATCATTTGGTTTTTTTGTGCTTCATTTTGTTGATGCAATGCATCACCTTAATTGATTTTTGTATGTTAAACTATCTTTGCATTCCTGAGATAAATTCCATTTGATCATGGTGTCTTATCTTTTTGGTGTGTTGTTGGATTCAGTTTGCTAGTATTTTGTTGAGGATTTTCACATCTATGTTTACCAGGAATATTGACCTGTAGTCTTTTTTTGTGGTTGTTTCCTTCTCTGATTTTTGTGTCAGGGTTATGATGGCCTTGTAGAATGAGTTAGGAAGAACTCCCTACCTTTCCATTTTTTAAAATAGTTTGAGAAAAATGGATATTAATTCCTTCTTAAAGGTTTAGTAGAATTCAGTGGTGAAGCCATCCAGTCCTTGGACTTTTCTTTGTTAAGAGATTTCTTATTAGTGATTCACTCCCATTACTTATTATTTGTCTGTTCAGGTTTTCTATTTCTGTGTTGGTAGGTTCCACATGTTCAGTAATTTATCCATTTCCTCTAGGTTTTTGAATTTCATGAATGAAACTGGTGGACATTATGTTAAGTGAAATAGGCCAGGAGCAGAAAGTTAGACACTGCATGCTCTCACTCATGTGTGGAAGTTAAAAAATATTAAAATCATAAAAATAAAAAGAAGAACACAGGTCACTAGAAGCTGAGAATTGTAGGGAGAAGAGGGGCATAGGGAGAGATTTGTTGAAGGATACAAAATTACATTTAGATAGGAGGAATAAGTTCTAGTGTTCTATACCACTACAGGATGGCCATAGTGAACAATGGTATATTATATAGTTCCAAATAGCTGAAAGAAGGCTATCAAATGTTCCCAACACAAAGAAATGATACATGTTTGAGATGATGGTATGCTAATTACCCTGATCTGATCACTATACATTATATGTATCGAAACTTCACTATGTACCCCATAAATATGTAAAATTATTTTATGTCAGTTAAAATTTTTTTAAAAACTTCCAATCTCATCTTACTTGGCTAATCAGAATAAAATCTAAAGCCTTCTCATGACTTACATGACTAGACTTGCTCTCTTCCCACCTCCCTTTCTCCCTTGTCTCATCCATCACATTTACCCTCCCTAACTCCACTTCAGCCACACTGACCTCTTTGCTAAACCTTCAATAGGATGACCACACACCTGCCTCAGAGCTTTCCACTTGCTGTTCCCACTGTCAGAAACATTTTCCCCCAGATATCCACATGACTTTCTTCACTTCATTTAGGCTTTAGTTCAAATTACAAGTTATCAAAGAGGACTTTCCAGGTGACCTTATTCAAAATGGCACACACTGCAGCATTATCTGATCCCATTGCTTTGCTCTATTTTTGTTCTTAGCATTTATCACCTCTTGACATATACGATTAGCTGTTTATTGTCTCCCATCCCTAAAATGCACTTCCATTGGAATAGTAGCATGGTCTGTTTTTCTCCAGAGTTGTACGCCCAGCACTTAGAAAAGCACCTGGTACATGGTAAGCCTCAATAAATACTTCTTGAATAAATTTTTTAAAAAACAGAAATAGTTTGAGCTAGTCATAAGGACCTGCCAGAAAATTTGCTGATCTCTATTAGTCAAATTTTGTTATACTAAGTAGGTTAAAGTAATAGAGTCCATAATAGAGTCTCCACTTTCCCAACTAAATCTTAATAATAAATAAACTGGTGAAGAAAAAATCAACTAATTATGACTTAGAAGATTTTTCAAAATGGAACAGTTAAGGAGAGACTGCCAGTAGACACAAGCGTGTAAGAAGAACTCTATAACATATCTGAGCTTCTCAGAAAGGGTGGGCTGCTACAGTACCCACCTGCCTGTTCTGTTAATATTGTGACTCCAGTTTAAACCTTCATAATTTACACAGAAAATAAATTTCAAAAAACAAGTGGTAATGCTGGGACTGACAGCAGTCAGTCATGGTCCAAAAGAAGGCAGGACACACTCATCTCCAAATATACTAAAAGAGAACTCCCCGACCATGAGAATATTTTACGTTGCATGCCAGGGTGAGAAAAGAAAAGAATGGACAATTGATGCAATTTTCATTTTTCCTCTTCTGTCTATAAAATTCAAATTAGAAAGCCTTTGTTTAAAAGGGAAACCATTTTAGTTTACTGCAGTTCTACAATTTGACAGCATCTATTTTTTTGGAGATGATTATAGAAGGACCTGAAGTAACACATATAAAACTGTTCTCTACCCATACAGATGAATGGGGATTTTGTAAGACAAGAAATATAGATTGGGTTAGATTGGTACCCACCATTTATCTTTCCTAAAATACAATTTTCATGCTTGGGAATTCATGATGTCTCTGTAATGTCTCAGACTTATTTATCCAACAAAAAAAGAAAAGTAGTTCTTTCTTTTTCTTTCTTTTAAGTAACATTCTTAAGAAATCTCTTAAGCTCTCTTAATATGAAGTACTAGGTTGATAGCACCTAACAAGGGTATTGGAGAAAGAAGGGGTGGGAGGATTGGTTTAATTATTGAAGAAATTCTTGTCATAGAATTCATTTTATTTTTAAGGAGACTATTGTCTCAATACTTTAATAAATGTTTTAACTGAAATTGTAGGTATACACATAATGCATTATAGGATGCTGGAAATTTTGGTTAAGCTAGAATTACTCCAAATGCAATAGATGTTTACATTTCAGGTGCCTCAATTCTACTATTAACACAATGCTCCTAATGGAAACAGAAAATAAATATACTATCAATATAATAAAGTTCCTAAGTTAAAATATAAAAATGTATTTTCTAGCCCTATAAAATTTTCTCTAAGAATTGGGAAAACAGTCAATCACAGAGGCTTTTTCTCTCTGCATCATGGTAACATTTCTCTCAATTATCATCTTAATTATCAATATCCACATATATCTTCAATAATCTAAATAATGGTTTCTGTATATATAATAGAGTGTTATACTGTTCTGAGAACAAACTCTGTTCTTTACTCTGTCATTCTCATGCACTCTTGAAAGGCTCCCAAGAGGCTTCTAACCTTTGTTGGAAAAAAAAATCTATAAGAGATTCCTCAGAGAGAGTCTCAAAACAAAACAGAGAAAAAGAGGGATAAAAGTTGGAAAGATTTCTAAAGCCTGGGGAAAATAAGTCAGTGTCATAAAATCAATGACCTGACAAGACAAAAAATTTTATTTCTCTCCATTGAGTCCCAATGCTAGGTTAGCTTTTGTATTGTAATTCTTGAGCAATGTGGAAAAGATCCTAGAAATGCTAAAACACAAATATGGTGGTCCCCCCCTATTCTGTGGGGGATATGGTCCAATACCCCCAGTAAATGCATAAGACTTTGGATAGTATCAAAACCTGTTATTGTATAATTCTTTCTATACATACATATCTATGATAAAGTTTAATTTATAAATTAGGTACAGTAAGAGATTAACAATAACTAATAGTAAAATAGAACAATTATAACAATATACTGTAATAAAAGTTATATAACTATTGTGTCTATCTCTCCCAAAATATCTCATTGTACTGTCCTCACCTAGTTTTGGACCATGCCAAGACCACAGGACGTGAAACTGGGATGAGGGATGACTAAGTGTAACTTCAGAATACTTCATAGGTTCTCTGAACTGAATTTCCTACTTCTAAATTCAAGGTTGGCTTTTCTAATGTAACAAGAAAATATGCCACACTTCTTGGGAAGAATTTTGAGTTTATAATACTCACTTTCAAATGAATTTCATTCCACAGAACTATGCACTCTCTGTAGCATCTCCATGTTACCGCTGCAGTTAGAGGACCCAGAGACAAAGAGCTTCACATTTTCTGGAACTTCTTTAACCTCAGTTGAATGAAACCCAATCAGAACTTGCGGAGATCGGAAGTGGGGAACATAAACATATGTGGCATATTTCTGTTTCCTCTTGAAACCTCATCGAAACAATAATAAATAGTTTTTTTAAATCAATAAACACTCAAAGATACCATAAGTGGGAAGAAGGCAACACCAAAGATGTCACATTTGTTTCCATGCATATCCGTACTAAAAGAAAACTCCTGGTCCATGAGGGTATTTTACATAAGAGATGTCAACACGTTTTGGGCAGGATGAAAGCAGCTAGTGAAGCAGCAATTGATAGAGCAGAAGGGAGAAGCCCCTTAAAGAGTTGAAAGTGACTGTCCCTTGGGATCAGTCACAGGGAGTGACGGGAAGGACGCCTGCTTTTCTTAAAAGCCTTTTAGCACCATTTACTTTATAGACATTTATTGCTTCATGTGACTAAAAATTAACGCATTAAATTAAAATTAAAAGGAGAATTTATAGGAAAGATAATAGCACTAATCGGGCATGTGAAGGATTGAAAGAAGCAATCTGTAGGAAGGTTACTGTGATAGTCATTAGTGCTGTGAGATCAACTATTTCCTGATTGTCCCTCGATCTGGCCATATGGTGTGTACTTCATGCTCCTCCTGTGGTTAGGTGGGGCAGTGTAACTACTCCTGCTCAGTGATTTGTGCCTTCGGAGCATGCTCAGTTTCCTCTGCTATGGGGAGCAACAACCTCTGAGATGGGTCTGTTCCATACACCAGGGTCCCTACGTGAATATGATGAGCAAAGCCCTCCACTGACCCATGACAGATATGAGCATGGACAGGAAATATGCCTGTAGTATTTAAACCACTGTCATGTAGGTCTATTAATTTCTACCAAATAATGTCGACCATTCTAATACAATTAGGAATATAGCTGGACCTAAAGGACAGTCAGAATCAGAGACTCTCTGTCTCCATTCCCATTTCTGCTTTTCTATGAATATGGGTGTCTTTTCATCTCCCTACATTTAGTAGCAACATAGTTGTCAGCAGATCCTGGGCTTCACATCTCACAGCATCTGTCAGCTGGAGGGCACCGACTTCTTCCTCACTCTTAGGTCGAAAACCTTGCGGAAGGACTTTGCTTGCCATGTCTACACCCCTGAGCCAATAAAGAGAGGTCAGTTGTTCAGAGTCAGGAACCAACAGATAAGAGTGTGTAAGAATCATGAAACCACAATGTTGGAAAGAGAGTAGAGCATGTCCCAGAAATGGGAGAGAAAGGTTTCCGGGACAAAAAACATTGCTGAGCAAATTAATGGGAATCCACTGCAAGTCACTATAGATTTATTACGTATCTCCTTAACATTTTGATGTTTAAATAAAAATATTTAACATCCATGATTTAATTCTTTCCTACTTTTACAGTTTCACCTCTCATCACTCACCAAGCATATCAGTGACCCCACTCTAGATAACTACCTGTAACTACACGTAATTTTCCAAGGAGCCATGGTCTTTCATGCTTCTGTCTTTGGTACACCACGGGATCTCCTTACTTCATTGCCCAAGTAACCAAATCTGCTTATTCCTACAGACCAAACTCAAGTGTTATTACCTCTGAGAACCTTCCTAGAGGCAGTGTGCCTTAGTGGAAAGCGTCCAAGCTTTAGACTCAGAAATATATGAGCTGAACATCCATTGTGCCCTCTACTAGCATGTGACCTTGGTCAATTTACTAAGCCCTTAGAAATCTAATTTCAACAGTAGTAAAATGGTAATAATAATGACAAATTTTTAGAGTTTTATGGATTAGAAATATGTATGTGTAGTCCCCAGAGCATAGCATTTAACAGCTTGAAAATATATATTCTATACTTCATATGATATTATAGTGCAATTTTCTACATATATTTTTGTCTTCCATACTACTCTGAGAGCTCCTTAAAGACACTCAGCATGACTTACTCATCTTCAGTGGGTACAGCAGTTTCTAGCACATTAGAATTGAGGAGTTAAAAAAACAATTCTGATTGTTGATCCGTACCCTAGAGATATTGATTTAATTGATCTGGGATGCACCCAGGGCA
This sequence comes from Avahi laniger, assembly GCA_963575035.1. NCBI lineage: Eukaryota > Metazoa > Chordata > Mammalia > Primates > Indriidae > Avahi > Avahi laniger. The sequence continues at coordinate 2,573 of CAUYSK010108942.1, read as the reverse complement.
CTGGTGTATCTTAAAAATTTTCCCTGGTGGGGTTAATGTGCAGCCAGGATTGAGAATCACTGTATTAGGTGCTCAAATATTTGTTGAGTGAATGTTGTTTATTCTACAAGGCTTTTCTAAGGCTCCCCTAAATATTTCATTTGTATACAACTTTCACCTTTAACTTTAGGGAAAGCCTATAACCTTAGTGAAGGTGGCCATTTAATGAGATATGTTCCTCTGTTGTACCTTGGAAGAAGCATATTGACAAGTAATTGATAAGGAGCTCAAGGCTGAACGAGGTTGACTGCAGTTGTTCACTCCTTTTCTCTCTCATGTAAGTACCACTGTCTTAAAAAAGAAAAATTGCGTGTCTTAAAAAATTGAAAGGAAAGGATTCTGAAGGCATGTTTGGCTTGTCTTTTCTCAAATTTCTATTTATACATTTTAAATATACTAGCTAGCTTGCTAATTATACATTACCTCTACTGTAAAAATATGCTGAATAATGAATGTCCAATCTAACAGAGCAGATAATATTTGCTCCTCCCTCCAGATATATCCTGCAAAAAATATATATATATATATATATATATATATCAGCTGCTTCTAGCATTGGCTAATAACATACACTGAATTTGAATTTCTTTTAAAAATGTAGTTGGGATTTATGCTGTTTCTTAGTTTGCAATAAAAGTGTGCAATGGATGGTGAAAATCTGCAGCAATTCCAGATGTTTCTTAAAAATAACATTTGTTGTCAAAGGGGCATTTTTTCCATTGCGTTAGCAAAGAAAATGGATTTTAGAAAACAATAAACTCTATAATGTCTTTCTGTTCTTTTCCTTTCCTTTCTACCTTTGCTGTTCTTGAAATGAGTGACTAATACACTACAATGTCACCATGACTGAAAAGGATTTGAAATTACAAAGAAAACCCAAGAACAACTTCTTAATCCCTTCAAAACTTTGTGCCCCATCTTTAAGCAGTTGCCTCTGAATAATTAGGAGTGTGGGAGTAATATAGTCTGATAAAAAGATAGAATTATTTCAGAATAGACAGTTGATCAAATCTGGATGCTAAATTATATTATTTGAAATACTCAATTTTATATTAATTTATGTAATGGTTTTGACAACAGCTTAATTTAGCAGATTTCCATTTTCTATTTTAAAATATGTAGCTATCCCTAACCATCATTGCAACCACAGACTGTCACTTCTTTGGACCTCAGCTTCCTCTTCCAGGGTTGCATGGTGAACAATTGTAATAGTTGAATTCCAGATTCCCTTAAATTTCATCAATTCTTGTTTTTAAGAAACACACTGGTTAAACAAAAGGCAAAATAAACAAAAAAAAAGAGGTAAATTATCAGCCAATGCCTTTTTACTCTAATTAAATTGTCAGGCAATTTTGTTTTCTGATGCAACACCCATAGGCTACTGTTACAGTGAATGGCCATGTTTGTTTCACTTTTTATTAATAATTAGCTATTACAGAGAGTAGCCATTTTCAAATGCTTCAGAGACCACTGGGTCCCCCAAGACCCTTTGAGAGTATACAAGGTCACAATTATATTTATAACAATCCTAAGTTGCTTTTTGCCTTGTTTGCTCTTACTCTCTCCCAAGTGTGCAGTGGAGTCTTCTGGAGGCTACGTGACGCACACTATCACAACAGATTAAATGCGGAAGCAGAGATGAGAATCCAGTGCATCTACTAAGTCAGGGATTTGTAAAAAAAAAAAAGATACAATGGCACTTTTGATACTGAACATTTTTTGTCTGTAAAATATAGTAATATTTCATGAGAAGTATGTTAGATATGTGAACATAAATAATGTATAGTGACTTTACCGTTATTTTTAATTAAATAAATATTTTTAAATTTATCGATTTTCATTTCTAGTCTATAAATATCAATAGCTATAACCCCCACAAACAAAAGCTCCTGTGGGGTCCTTAAAAAAATTTTAAGATTACAAAAGAGCCCTGAGGCCAAAGTTTGAGAGCTTCTGACTTAAAATATTAGAAATAATTACAGCTGCTTTAATGCCTTTGTACCTGCACATAACATTTTCAAAACAGTTACTCATTTTCCAGTCCCTGCCCTCCACATGCCAAACCTATATTATCCGGGCTTATCACACCTCCTTCCGCAACATGAATTGCATGGGCTGTGTGTGAACTCTCTGGGGGCAGGAACCATGCCTATTTCTCTAACCACAGAGTCTCACACTGATGTGTATTGAATGAACAAATAAGTTGATGCTATGCAAATGCAATGTGAAACATATCACTTCTGAACTTTTTTTAAGATGATAACTCTAACTATAAAATAATAAATAATCACATAAAAATCCTAACCCTGGTCAAAATCAACTGCTTTCCATACCACAGCCCCCCACCCAGACAGCTGACATGGTTGGAGAAAGGCACACAAAGATGCTGACTAGTCTCACTTAAAATCTGTGAGTATTAATTTGAATTGGATCCTTAAGGGAACCTGACAATCACAGTCTATTTCCTTAGATAACTATTACATATCTTCTCACTCCTCAAACATGGCGCGTTTCCTCCCCAATCCTCACTCTCA
>CAUYSK010108939.1:0-15648 GCA_963575035.1 Avahi laniger | reverse complement strand
TTCTTTCTATTTTTTGGTAGAGATGGGGTCTCGCTCTTGCTCAGGCTGGTCTCGAACTCCTGAGCTCAGAACGATCCGCCCACCTCGGCCTCCCAGAGTGCTAGGATTACAGGCGTGAGCCACCGCGCCCGGCCTTGATGTGACTTTCTTGTGAGACCTACTCCAACTACACCTCACCCCCAGCACCTCCATTCTCCCTCACCCTGCTCTTCCATCTTCTATCCCATTGCTCTTAACCCCGTTAGTATGTTGTATAATTTCTTCACTTGTTTCTATGTTTATTTTCTTTCCTATCCCCCGGGTAAGATCCACATGGCCAGGATTTATCTGCTTTGTTCACTGCTATAGTCCAAGTGCCTAGAACAGCATCTGGCACATGGTGTTACTCAGTAAATATTTGCCGAATGAATGAGTGAATGCTAAAGAATGAGAAGGAATTAATCAGGAACAGAATATGCATAAATGTCTTAACACACTAAGGGAGGAAAAATAACATTTGCTCATCAGAAATAAAGTCCTTTGATAAAAGTTAACACCCATTCAGGAAAAAGACAACCTCTTAACTTGCTTGATAAACTCTAAACCAGCTCATGAACTTTAATTCTTAACCTCATAAAGCGTTATTTACCAGAAACTTAGAGCAAACACCACGTGCAATGGTGGAGCATCGGCAGTGTTCCCACGGTCCAGCTGTTCTCCAGCATGTGGTAGGATCCCACTTCCCTCCTCCTTTGGAAGTTGGGCCCAGACATGGCATTTGCTTTGAAGTGCTATTGAACAGAACATGTGTTGCTTTAGGGTGGGATCTTCCAAAGCCAATGCATGACTCATCTCACCCCTTCCTCCTGCCATGGTGTCACAGAAGCACCTGTCCATGGAGACACCGGGCCTCCATCAGCCTGGATCTCTGGGAAAGGGAGCCTCCTCCCCCATCCCGTGACTTGTGTTGGACGTGAAGTGTGAGTGGAAAATAAATTTTTATTGCATTAAGCCACTAGATTTTGGGATTGTTTGTTACTGAGGTATCTCTTGACCTATCCTGAATGACATACCCAACATCTTCAGAAATGAGCCAGTGCTTCTACTCTTCTTCAATGTCCTGGAAGTTAAAAATAATGAAATAAGAAATTAAAGACAAACAAGAGGTTTAAGGATTGGAAAGGAAGAGGCCAAACTGCCATTGTTTGTGGTGATGTGATTGATCATTCCACCTGGAAAACCCAAGAGCAACAATTGGGGAGTTCAGCAAAGTGGTTGGACAGAAATCGATATTAATAAATCAATAGTTTTCCTATATATCAGCAATAACAATTTGAAGATGCAATAATAATTTTAAAATCTCATTCACCACAGTAACAAAAACTATGAAATACTTGAGAATAAACTAATCAGAAATATATAAAGCCTTCATGGAGAAAACAGTAGGCTTGTGCTGAAGGATGCAAAACAGACCCAAATAAGTGGATATATGTGTTCAAGAATGGGACAACTACCATTGTAAAAATGTCAATTCTCCCCAAACTAATTTAAAACTTCAATGCAATCTCAGTCAAAATCCCAAAAGTACTCTTCATAGAACTTAACAGGATGCTTCTAAAATTCATATGTCATTCATTCATTCCATAAAATCTTATAAAGAGCCTACTATGGGTCCAAACCTGTTCTAGATACTGGGGATACAGTGGTGAACACAACAAAATTCTTGCCTTCAGGAAGCTTTCATTCTAATGGAGAAAAATGATCATGAGTGTGTAAACATATGGATACATAATAGCTCATGGTGATTTTACACAGTATATACAAATGTGCAACAATAACCCCTTGACAAAGAGCAGATGGAGGGGATTAGAAGCTTGCCTTACCAGATCTAAAGTCGTACCTGTTATAAAGCTACAGTTTTTATTTACTTTTATTTTTATTTTTATTATTTCTTTTTGGGACAAGGTCTTACTCTGTTGCCCAGGCTAGGGGGCGGTGGCATCATCCATCGTAGCTCACTGCAACCTCAAAGTCCTAGGCTTAAGTGATCCCTCTGCCTCAGCCTCCCGAGTAGCTGGGACTACAGGCACTCACCACGATGCTCAGCTATTTTTTCTATTTCTAGTAGAGAGGGGTCTTGCTCTTGCTCAGGCAGGTCTCAAAACTCTGAAGCTCAAGTGATTCTCCCACCTCAGCCTCCCAGAGTGCTAGGATTACAGGCATGAGCCACTGCACCCAGCCAAGCCTCCTGGATTTGGATGTAAGAGAAGTCCTAGCCCTTCCTCAGCCTTCACCATGTCTGGTGAGAAGTCGTATTTCCAGTTGATCCAGGAGGATAGCTCCAGGATGCACCCCCATTTTCCAACTGGGCCTGGCATCTCTCCTGCCTAGTGACCTCCATGACTTCCAGGACCAGGTACCACATGTGAACCTGAGACTCAGCTTCTGCAGCAACAGCCAACTGTCAGTCCCGCTAGAATTCCTGAGGCAGATTTCTCACCGCCCCCCCAGGACTTCCTTCCAGCTTGTCTGGCAAGTGAGAAGAGTCCTCAAACTTTGGAAGAGGATCGTGGCTGAGAGAGCTAGTGAGGGAGGACATCACTATTCCAGCCTAAACCCCAGCCCCCTGCTGGCGGCATCAGGTGGGCCATGTCTGGAAACACCCAGTGCTGTGGCTCATTACTGGGATGCCCGCGTGGCAACTCCTGGGTGGCCCAGGCTGGGTGGTGGGGCAGGACCTTACAGGAGAGAGGAGAAGGGGGAGGCTGAGAGCATGGGGGTGGCGGTAGGGTCTCTCCCTCTCTGAGTCCCACTGAGGACCAGGTGTGCAGTGACCTTGCAGAGGAGCTGACTTCCTGGAGCAGCTCAATGAGAGGTCGCTATGGTGGCAGCTCCCTCTCCTGCCACCCAGGCGACACCCTCTTAGTGGACCCAACTCTGTGAGGAAGCCCTCGACCTCTTCCTGGCCTGACTGGCCTGATAGTGGTTTCCATGGTAACAAATTTCCCTCAGGGACTAGAAGCACCATCTTTTTGGCCCAGAGCCTCTAAAGTGGGGCCTCATCTCTCTCAGTCACAGCCAAGGTCACGGGGAGGTGGAGTGTCCCAGGCTTCCCTCAGGAAAGGGAAGGGTCAGGCTTCTCAAGGAAAACAGCTGCTGGGCCCTGGTGCTGACAGATGGCCATCTTCCCACACCAAGGCCCTGTCCTGTCACCGCCCTGCTGGAGCCTTGATTTCCACAGACTCTGTAGCAGCCCTCTCTGCTGACCCACCCCAAGCCACCTCCAGATGGTCTGGCTGGCCTCTCAGGCTGGGGGCAGGCAGAGTTCCCTTCCCTCCCTTCCCGCCTCCCGGCCTCGCTCTCCATCCCCAGGAGGAGGTGACGTGGGGAGGAGTCCAATCTGAACTCAGTTCACTTCAGTCACTTGGTGGTCAATTTCAAAATTCTAACTCACTTAACTTACATGGCTTTGGACAAAGCCTGGGCCTCACCTTCTTCATTTGTAAAATGAGGAGGTGGAAATGAATTATGTGTAGATTTTCTCTCAGCCCCGATTTCCAGGATTATGTCACGTTCATGTTTAAAAAAATTCAGTGCCCCCCACCACCTGGAACAGCCCTCGCCCCCTGGCATGGCACCCAGGGTCAGCCTCCCTTCCCACTGATCCGTCATCTTCTGCCTCACCTACCTTAAGCACCGGCCAAACAGAACCATGTGAAAATCCCTGAGCAGCTCTGGGTTTTCCACCTCTGGGTCTTTGTTCATGGGTGGCCTCCCCCTAGAGTGGCTTCCTCAGTCATCTCCCCACACCCAAATCTTGCCTAGTCTTCAAGTCAGCACTCAGGTGCCACCAACTGTGCAAAGCTTGTCGTGATATTCCCCAGGTGTAGGTCATCTCAGATTTCATCCGCATTTGCTTAAGCTACGTGGCCTTCTTTCCTTCTTTTACAATCACCTGTCCATCTGATTCCTCTGACTAACTTTTTAAGGTCAGAGACAATGTCTTATTTATCCTGCTGTAACGCTAGCTAATCCAGGCGCTCCACCGGATTCAGTCTCTGCCTGGTGTCTCACTGAGCGGGCCTCTCTCCAAGAAGATGAGGGCCTTCAACAGCAGGGAGGCAGAGCAGTGCTTCCAGCCCTTCTTTCACTCCCCAGATGGTCTCACATCGGCACAGGCTCCACAAGACCCCAAGCTTCCTCTGTAGTCCCAGCCCTGAGGCCTTTTATTTATTTCTCTCTCCATGCTTGCCGTCTCTCCCCTGGTTCTTAGGTAAATAGACTTAGCTCCCCCAACTGTGACCTCTGACCTTATTCTCCTTATTTCTTACAGAATAGAATTTTCTTCAGTAGGTGAGAAAACTGAGACTTCTGCATGCTAATTTATTTTGCCCCATTATACATGTATCTACTGCAAAAATCTAGAACTCAAAAAATGCCCATGAATGAATAAGCAATGAGGGTAACCAGCCCACATGCGTAATTAAGACGAAACTATCTACTTCTCTCTATCCCCGGAACTTCTTCCTAGACCAAGCCACCATAAGTGGTTGCCTGGATTTGCTGCAGACTCCAAAGTGGTATTGGAGTCTTGTGCTCCTAGAATCCATTTTCCACACAGCGGATAGAGTGATTGTTCAAAAAGGTATCGAACGTCACTCCATTCCCCTGCTTGGACTCCTGCAATGGTCTCCCTCACAATATAACAAAATTCAAACTCCTTCCCTGACTTTGCTGAGCCCTTCATGGTCTGGCCCCTGCCTGCTTCTAACATCACACCCCATATCCTGTCCTCCCTTGCCCATCATGCTTCAGCCACACTGGGGTTTCTTCTAGACCTTTCTATCAGCTGTGTCCTCTGGAGTGCTCTTATCCTTAATCTTCATGTGATCAACTCTTTCTTGTCCTACAAGCTTTGCCGTAAATGTCGCCTCCACTGAGAGGCCTTCCACAGCCTCCTGTTCTATAGTACCTTCCTCCAACACTCTCTCTTCACCTTCCTTACTTTCTGTTCTGGTTACCTACTGCTGCATAATAAACTGCCTCGAAACAATTTTTTATTATGATATCTCACAATTCTACGGGTCAGGAAATCAAACAGGTCACCGTGGGTCTAGGTTGTCTTTGCTGGTGAGACAGATGACTGTAGTGGCTGGGAGCTTGAACAGCTGGGGCTGGCTGAGCATCTCTCTCTTTCTACATTTCGACATGGCCAGCTTGAGCTTCCTTCCAACATGGTGACCTCGGGATAGCTGGATTTCTTACGTGGCAGCTCAGGGTTCCAAGAGACCAGGGCAGAAGCTGCCAGTTCTCCTGAAAGCAAGGCTTGGAACCATTAGAGTCCCTTCTGCTACATTCTATTGATCAAAGTAGACCCAAGCCAATTCAGATTCCAAGGGAGGGAAAAGAGACCTCACCTTCAAGTGGAGGACTTTTATTCTTATTTTTTATATTTTTTATTTTTATTTTTTTAAGGCTGGTCAAGTGAAGCAGTGGGAGTGGAGAAGGAACAAAGGAATCTGTAACTGGTTGTGATCAATTAGTTGCAAACACCACTGCACTCGGACCAACCTCAAGTGGAAGAATTTTAAAGAATTCAAGACTGTCTCTAATAGGTCAGAACCACATTTTGGCAGCAAGACACTTTCTTATTTATTTATTTGTTTACATGGGAAACTTGCTTATTGAGCAAACAGTGGGATACAAAGAAACCAATTTTGTTTTCTTCCATCATTGCTTCTAGATGAACTATGTTGGTTCTCCTTTTCCTTTTCCCTTCCCTTTACCAGCGCTTGGGTAGATCTTCTAATGTTCCTGTCACTTTAATTTATTAAAGGTCCATCCTGTTCAAGACTAGCACTTTCTCTCCCCCAGGCAGGGCCACTGGGGGGGAGGAGTGTGGTCTGCCCTCACACCTCTTGTCCTTCCCTCTCCCAGTCCCCTTCTCTTCTTCCACACATGTGGGAAAAGTCTCCCCAGCTGTGGCCATCTCTTCTCTGGCTATGAATGCTGGCATGTCGCGTCCAGAGGCCAGCTCTGTTGTGGGCTCACCGCAGGCCACCCTGTATCGGCGTTCCCCGATGCAGGAGGTCCTTTCAGCTCTATCTGCCACCCCCACTCGGCCACTGCCCCAATCCACACCCCTGGCCCACGGCCCGTGGGTCTCCTCACCTGCAGGCCTCCCTCTTGGGAGGACATGGGTGACACAGCTCAAGGACATGCACCTTCTATCATGTCCACCTGACCCATGGGGAATGCCTGCGGATGCCCCAAAGTGTCCCCTTTCTGTCCCTCTGTCATGCTTCAATTCCTCACTTCCCTCACCTCTCCATCCAGACACAGGGAGAAGAGGGGAAGGGGCCAGTACCCCAGGACTCCAGTGACCCCACCTTCCTCTCTCTCCCTTCCCTCTCCCTGGTCTTCTGCTTACGGAGAATGCGGAAGGGGTACTGGGTGACGTTTGGGCGAGGCAGAATTATTTCAACCATCTCTCAATAAATCCTGTTGGCAACTGTGCCCAGTCCCAAATTATTTCTTCTTTGTTTTAGGATGTGGGGTACTCAAGACCCCATTCTCCTTAGCTCTGAGTCCAGTCACCAAAAGACCCACCCAATATATCCTCTAACACTGCGGGCCCCAATCCCCAGTCCCCGGCCTATGGGGGACTGGACTGCAGAGCTCCCCTGGCCTTGCCTCGCCGTCTGTAGAAAAATTCTCTTCCATGAAACTTAAGAAATGGAGCCGGGAGTGGAGGGTGGGGAGGTGCACAGCAGGAGGTGAGCAGCGGGTGAGCCAGGCTCCATCACCCCTACCCATCCTATGGAAAAATAGTCCCTGGTGCCAAAAAGTTTGGGGACCGCTGCTTAACACACGATCATGTAAGACCCATGAGAGCAGGATCCTTGTGTGTTTTAGTCCCGGCTGGATCCTAAGTGCCCAGAACAGTGTCGATGACACAGGTGGTGCTCCACACACGTATGACAAGCAAATGGAAAGGCCCTTTGGGACCTAAAGGATCTGAATGGACCAGCCAGTCCCCGCCTTCTTGCTCCTGCTGCGAGGCCCCTGGCCATGGACGTGGCTTTTGCATCTGGCCTCTGGGAGCTCTTCTGGTTCCTGGCTAGCTCCCCTCGGGGACGCTGTCTGGGTGGGAGGCTGCCCTTCATGCTGGTGACCTCATGGAGATGCTACAGGGGCTGGATTGGGGTCCTCAGGGCTGAGCCAGAGGCCTGGCCAAGGGGAGGGTGCTCTTCTCAGCTCTCAGTGGGTCCAATGCAAGGGCTCGGACAGCTGCAGCCAGAGGTGGGGAAGCAGGAGAAAGTGCGTTTCTCCTGCAAAATGTGTCCCCAAGGGCTGCCCCACACCGTCTGTGATCGCCAGCCAGACGTACATTCTAACCACTGTGTTCTCCAGCGGGCACAGGCCTCAGTGAACAGACAGCCAAGGGCAGCTGCCTCCGCAGGGCCACCCCACCCGCTCGATCAACGTCATCTTCCTCAGGTGGCCCTGTCACCTGGGTCCCTGTGGGTTTCTCCTGAGTAGCCTCAAATGAGGAAGTGGGGCCAAGGAGAGAAAGGAGAACTCCCCTTCCCCCAACATGTACATTGTAACAGACATGCCCACACCTTGCAGGGCAGAAGGAGATGGGAGCCTGGTAATAAGAGGTTGGAGTTAAAAAAAAGAGAAAGAAACATTTTCCAGGAAGAAGCACTAGGAGCAAGGGACGGGAAGTTGGCAGGTGAAAGGCAGGAGAAAGCGGGCCGCATCTGCAGCTCACGCAGCCGGCAGCCCAGCGCGCTAAGCCCAGGCCAGGCCATCTCCCCTGAGGGTCCGAGAAGTCCGGGAGCTGCGGTCACTCAGGGTCCAGAGGGCCAGGCACTGGGCCAGGTGTGGGGCACTCTGGGGGAGGGGGAGGGGACTGTGCTCTTGAATCTGATTGTGTTCAGAGGTGGCTGGGGACAGGCCCCTCCCCAACTTTGGGACCACAACTACATCCTGGGAGTGCCTCATTCCAGGGGGTAGGAAGAGGCCTGAGTGACCCCCAGGACAGCCTTGAAGTAGCCTGTACAGGAAGTCTCCCAAGGCCATCCAGAGCCCCTGAGACTCGAACCTGGGGCCCTGCTAGAACATGTCAGCCCCTCAAGTTAGCTAAGCCTCTCAAGTTAGAGGTGGAAACTAAGGCAGAGGGAACCCCAGCGCCACTCGGTGAGTTAGAGACAAAGCCCAGGCCTCTGCCTAGTTTGGGGCTCTTTTGACTCTCCGACAGTCGTTTCGCCTTGGGCCTCAGTTTCTTCAGCTGTCGAAAGGAAGAGGGAAGAAAGCGACATGTTGACATGACCTGTGACATGCTTGTTTACAATGTGAACAGGTTTTTTTTTCACTCCTTCACAATCCAATGAACTGAACAGGTTTAGTAAGACGCAAAAGCTGAGGCTCGGAGAAGGCGCAGTCCTTTCCAGACTAGAAAACTTTATTTGAGAGGATCTGGCTGGGCAGTCAGACGGCCCCTCAGGGGCAGCTTGCGGGGGGCACAGGGGCCCCCGGGGAACCTGCTCCCCTTGCCACAGCCTTCAGCTGGGACACACAGGCTCCTCCCCTGGTGACCTTATCCCCACTGACTGGGCTGCTCCTTGTCCCTTTGGGCCCACTCTGCATGTGTCCCTGAGAGGGGGCAGGATGGTAGCGCCTCAGCTGGAAAGAACAATGTCCCAGCGTAAGCAGGTGGCAGAATGTGAGGAGAGGCCACAGGGGACACGGAGTGGCCAAAACCCTCGGGCAACCACTGTTCTCCAGAGCTGAACGTTCTGATCTCCAGGGTGAAGGGCTGCTGCCAGGAAGAGGAGGAAGTGGCTGGGTCCCCTCCGCCCGCTGCCTGCCATCCCACCCAGGGCCAAGGCGGCGACAGCAGGCTCCTGCTCCCCTTCCTTGGCCAGGAGCTCCCAAAGCAAGGGCAGCTTGTCTGTGCAGTGCCCGAGGCCCGGGAACAGGTGGTGGGGCCCCTTCTTTTCTTTTCTTTAGTCCTCTGGAGACCTCCAGGGCCTCTGGAGACTGGCTTGCCCCTCACAAGGCCACATGTGTTGCTTCTTCTCAAGCGGAAGCTCCCGTGGGTCTGTGGCTGGCTTCTTTCTTTCTCTCACGTTAAGGCACTGAATTCCTGAGGGTCCTGTCCCTTCGTGCCCCTCGTCTTGGAGGGAGCAAGTCATTCAGCAGGGATACAGTTGGCTAATAAATAGAGGGCAGGTTCCAGCAGGGAGAGTGTGACGGTAATAAATACACGAGCCGAGTGTGGGGTCTCTTTGCTCCGAGGGGCTGGTTACCTCCGGGGAACAGCATCTCCACACCTGCCAGAGACAAAACACAGATGGGGGGCAGGTATCAGCACACTGTGGAAGGCGGGGTCCCCCCCGATGGGGGGGCAGGCCCAAAGGGGAAGCTTGGCCAGGGGGCACGGGGAGGATGCAGCACTCTTGCTCCCTGCGTGTACTAAGGCAGTGAGAAGCCAGAGCTACCCTTCACCATGCACTTACCCAGGCGCCCAGCCCTGTGCTAAGCACTGCCTCATCTACCCTTAACAACATCCTGTGAGGAAGGCACTGTTATCATCCTTTCGGCAAGTGAGGAAACTGAGGCCCAGAGAGGTTAACAAACTTGCCCAAGATCACACAGCTAGTCAGCCACAGAGTCACCTTTGAATTCAGTCTGGCTTCATGCAATGATGCCTCTGGTTACCCCAAGACAGCAGTCTTCAAACGAGGAAACTGAGTACTGATGATGGTTTTAAAGAAATCAATTTTTGGCCTCCACGTCTACTCTGCCTGAGCATTGTTTTCATGAGAAATTGCCTGAGATCTGCTTCCCCATCCACAATTGCCCTTGTCCCTTTAGAAAGGGAGGGACCCATTTGAAATCCTGTTCAGATGCTTTGCCACAAGGTAAAAGTATTCTGGGGACAGGAGACAAAAGAACAATTTGAGATATTGGTGTAGGTGTTGAGACAGGAAATATGGCTGAGGGCTGCGGAAGCGAGACTTTTGCAAGTCGGGTGGTTCCCAAAGCTTTCAACAAAACTGAAGAACAGCTGAACCGAATTGCCAACCAATGTGTCGTTAGAAGTAATTTTTGTTAGCAGATTTTTGCCAAATAACTTGGAAGGAGTTCAAGTAATTGAGTGGCACTGGTCCCGTGTACCTGTTCATGTGAGCACGGTTTCTCAACCCCTTCGTCTATAATGCATGATAAACAGGAATGGAATTAATGCCGGATCCTGCCTCAGTCTGGCAGGAAATGACATTCATTAATGGATTCATTAACTAATTGAAACGAGGTAGCCACATTCTCATCTCAGTGAGCTGCATTCCCAAGAAGATAGATTGTACTTTTATGCTTAACAATTATTAAAATATGATGTATTCTTGTTGTTTTGACCAAATGGTACTGATAATTATTTTGATAATTTATTCCGGGAGAAAATGTTGTTTTATGCTCACAGGAAATTTAAAATAATTCAAACTCACTATTTTTCTGGCAGATAAATATGACAAGGTGATAAATAAAAGACTTTTGAACATTAAAAATAACATTCCGGCCGGGCGCGGTGGCTCACGCCTATAATCCCTGCACTTTGGGAGGCTGAGGCGGGCAGATTGTTTGAGCTCAGGAGTTCGAGACCAGCCTGAGCAAGAGCGAGACCCCGTCTCTACTAAAAAAATAGAAAAAAATTAATCGGACAACTAAAAATATATAGAAAAAATTAGCCGGGCATGGTGGCGCATGCCTGTAGTCCCAGCTACTCGGGAGGCTGAGGCAGGAGGATCTCTTGAGCCCAGGAGTTAGAGGTTGCTGTGAGCTAGGATGATGCCACTGCACTTACTCTAGCCCAGGCAACACAGTGAAACTCTGTCTCAAAAAAAAAAAAAGTAACATTCCATGATGTTGGAATTCTGTGGGGGAAGTGGAATGGAAATACAATTTCCAGAAAAAAAGAAACAATGTAAATATGTAACTATTAAAGGGGACGATCATATATTTTCTTTATGCTTGTTCATTTTTTGAAAAGTGGATGACGGTGAGTGTTAAATTAGGAGGGCAATTCCATAAGATACATCTGAACAGTGAGTTATACAATAGCTTTATATTAAAATATTAATATTTATAGTATACCAGAAAACATATCCTTTGCAACCATTTATAATTATGATGATAAAGTCCAATGTCACATGTGTGCAAGGGAGTGCATAGGCTTTTGAAATTCCTTCAGGAGATTCCTGAATGAAATATTTGAAGACTGCTGCCCTAGGACATGGCGATGGGACACTGTCTCTCGGGGGCCGTCTGGCTGGGGTGGTGGCCCTGAATTGACTTCACTGCCAGCTCCGTCCTCAAATCACTGTGTGGACCCAGGACACAAATGAACGCTGTAAGCCTCAGGGGGACAGACCCAGAATCCCCGTCGTCACAGAGTGGGACTCATGGGGTGAGGACTCTGGTCACCCCATGGCATGAAGAGACTTCCTGCAGTCTGGGAGCCGGAAGGGGACAGGCCCTGAAGGAGAACCACAGTGTGGCTGAGGTACTGCACATGAGAGATGTTCTAGTCTTGCTATTCACTCACAGATCTGGGGTTCCCGTCTCTGGTCCTTCTCCCCCAGCCATTCTCAGGCTTGGGGCTCTGGCCTGCTGCCCTCAGGTATGAAGCCAAGATGGGCAGGTGACCTCAAGGAGGGAAGAGGAGGCAAGGGGACCCCAAGGCAGAAACACTGGACTAGTGGCCAGTGCGGGAGAGGGTGCACCTTCCCCAGAGCCACTAGGAAGGAGCCCTAGATAACCTTGCAACGGTCGGATTTTTCACCATGAGAATGCAAGCGCTAGAAGCGCAGGAATCTGGTCTGTTCACTGACATACCTGGCACACAGTAAGTGCTTGGTAAATGTTTGTAGATTGACCAAATGCTTGGTGGAATCCCTGCTCCCTCATTCTACACAGAGAAAAACTAGGCCCAGAAAGGTGAAATGATTTGTTGAAGGCCTCAAAGAGACTTAGGCCTAAGCCAGGACAAGAACCAAAGTCACCTGTTGCTTCCTGGGCCTGGAGTCTCAAGGAGGTACAGCTCCCTGTTCTGGCCCCCAAGATTGTCCTGAGCCTTGCTTTGCCCCTCCCGGTCACTAACCCCGGCGGCAGGGCGGGTCTCCCCTGGGCCCAGCCTCCTCGCCATCCCTGGGCCCCCGCGCACTCACAGGTGGCAGTCTGTGGGTCTCTGCTTCTCTCTCTTCCTCTTCCCCCTGCCCTTGGGTCTCCTCCTGCAATAAGCCAAAAGCGTCAGGACAAGGTGGCTGGGGGCCCCAATGCTAGGACAGGGGCTGGCAGGTCCAAGGACAGCCCCGAGCCCCAGCCGGGCCACTTACCTTTCTGGCTTCATCTTCTCCCGCAGAGGTCTGGGGAAAGAGAGAGAGGGACGCAGGAAAGTCAGGAAAGTAGTAAGTGGGAGCTCCCTGCCACCCCAACACCTCCCCTTAGCCGCCCGAGTCCTGGTCCTGCAGCTGGCACTGAGGCCACTAGGGGGTAGCATGGAGCTGGCAGGGAGGGCAGCCAGAGGCCTCTGGGCTGGGCCCGAATCTAGGCTCCAGTGACCCCACCAAGAGAGGGACGAATTCCCTCCTGGGGCCCCTCGCCACACCCTTCTGCACTCTTGAGCCTCTTGGCATCGAATGTGGGGTCTTTTCAGTCTGCTCTCTATTGCTTCACTTTCTCTGTCCACTTCCCTCCCACCCAGGGTGCATTCTGGGAATTTCCTCAAGGACAGTAAATGATGGCAAGGCTGCGGAGTGGCTGCCTGTCAGGGCACACCCCAACCCCATCCTGGAACAGCAGGGAGGGAAGGGGAGGGGAGGGGAGGAGAGGGGAGCACGAGCCCCACAGTCACCAGGCATGTCCAGGCTCTGCCTCCCAGGGCTGTGGCTGTTGGCCCAGAAGTGAGAAGAAAGGTGTCCCTGTTGCCCGGCCCATTGGAAGGGGACAGGGCCTCAGTCTTCCTGGGAACAGGGGGTGGAGGCAGGGGGCAGCCTGGTTACGGTCAGCTTTGGGGCCAGGAAATGCTGTCCTAGGCTGGCTCCCGGCTTGGGAGCCAGGGCAGGGTACCAGGGCTCTCAAGGCCGTCTGGTCATACCTCTCCATATCGGGCAAGTCAGAGACACCCTTGGAACCTGTCTCCTCATCTGCCTGTCCCAAAAGAATGACTCTCTGGGCAAAGGTGATGTAGAAGGTGACTGTGGGTCCCTGTCCAGCACTGTGTCCGCAGGGCTCATTTCTGAGTTATTGTTACGTGGCTAAGCTCTGGCTGGGAGGGACAGGCTCAGGCATGGCCCCCGACACCAGCACGTGGAGACGGCCTAGAGCCTGGGCTCAGGTCCAAAAGGGGCAGCCATATCCCTGCACGCAAGGCAGAGCCAAGCCCAGGGGCCATGAGGGAGCAAGGTCACGGCCGCAAGAAGTAGTCTGGAAAAGGGCAGACTTGGGAGTTAGGCCAGACCGCCAATGCTCCCACACTTACTAGCTGTGGCGAATCCCGAAACTACATCGAGCCTTGGCGTCCTCATCTGTACCATGGGGATGACACTAGTACCTACCCACTAGGGTTGTTATGAGAGTAGAGACCTTGTCTATCTTGCTCACCACTGTATCCCAAGCATCCAGGACAGTGTCTGGCATACAGTAGGTGCTCAATAAATGTATGTGAATAAATGAGAAAACACATTCAGTTGCCTACTGTGGGTGCACAGTAAGTAGCAATCCTCCCCCTGCCCTCTCCCTGCCCATCCCCAGACCTCTGGTCTGATGCCTCCATCCATGGCCCGGCGGTACCAGGAGCAGCATCTTGGCCTGATTCTCTTTCCCAAGCCCGATTGGCAGTGCCAGGCCCACCGTTCCTGGTAACCAATGTTCCAAGTGCCCCGGGCACAGGCAGCAAGAGCTGGTCAGAGGCTCCGTGGGTTGGGGGAGAGAGGGGATCTGGGGGCGCTGCCACTTTAAGGAAAACGCAGTGCCTCCCTTCTTCTGCCTCTTTCTTCCTACCAGGGCTTTCCTTCCTTCTGCTTCTCAGCCCATCTGCCCCCTCCCGTGGGCATACAGTCTGACCAAAACTAAGTCCAGACTTGCAACGTCTTTGCCTCCAGGCACCTCTTCCAGGGGCCCCCCATCTGTGGCAGTTGCTTCCCATCTTGGAGAAGGGGTACGATGTGCACTGAGCCCCTGCAAGTCTGAAAGGCACCCAGGCTTTCTCTTCCCCTGTGGCATCTTGACAGCTGTACTCCAGCTGCTGGGATAGCTCACCGGGCAAAACCGGCTGGTAGGGGTACAAAATGACTGTCAGCTGCCCCTGGTGCCTGCCTTCCCTGGTCTGCCTGGAAGAAAGTGCAGCCTGTGGCAGGGATGGGCAGCCTTCACCCCCACCCTGGAACCCATCTTTGCTGAGGCTGCCAAGTGCATGGGGGCCCGTCCCTGCTACCCGCCCAGAGGACCTACCGGCACTCGCACTGCACGTGCTGCGAGAATGTCAGCTCCACATAGGACGGCCTGTCCCCAGAGCGGATCTTCAGGAGCTGAGGGAAGAAAAAGGTTGATGCCTGGATTAGGGGGTGGCCCATGAGTTTCTAGCACCCAATCCACTCTCTCCTTGTGCGGACAACCAGACTCTCTGCTTCCTACCAGCCTTTGGAATACAGGCCCTCATTCTGCTTTGGGCCTGGGGCAAGCAGCTCTCCTGCCTGCATGTGGACCGGAGAGAGGCCTCTGTCCCTCCCTACCCAGGGGGCAGCAATAGCGTAGGAAGGGGGCCCATGTTCTGGAGTCAGAGAGACCTGTGTTCAAATCTCAACTCTTTCACCTGCTGAACAAGTGAAATAACATCTCTGAACCTCAAGTTCCTCATCTGTGAAATGGGAATGACACCCGCCTCGAAGGATTGAATGAGATAACATTTGTGGCAAGGCTAGGACAGTGCTTGGTATTATTCAGTAAGTGTTCAATAAACACTTGCGTGCACGTGTGTGTGCACATGCCTGAGCACATGCAAACGAAGCTCAGAGCTTGCTTGAGAAGGCACCAGATACTCCTGGTATAAACAAAGACTTTTTATTTATTTATTTATTTTGAGATAGGGTCTTGCTCTGTCACCCAGGCTAGAGTGCAGTGGCATCATCATAGCTCGCTGCAACCTCAAACTCCTGGGCTCAAGCGATCCTTCTGCCTCAGCCTCCCAAGTAGCTGGGACTACAGGGATATGCCACCAAGTTGGCTAAGTTTTCCATTTTTGTACAGACGGGGTCTTCATCTTGCTCAGGCTGGTCTTGAATTCCTGACCTTAAGCAATCCTCCTGCCTTGGCCTCCCAGAGTGCTAGGATTACAAGCGTGAGCCACCGCATCCGGCCAGGACTTCTTTAATACGAGCAGATTTCTTTTCCAACCTCACTTAGATGTCCTGCGTCTTGGGATGGGGCTCAGTGAGAGGCTGAGAAAGCAGGTGGAGTGGAGGACTGTGGGCTCAGAGCCATGAGGGAAGGAGGGGCCCTGTGTTGGATGCTGGAGTCTGGTTCCAGGTCTGGCACCTTGGCCTGCCTCCTACCTCTCTGGGTCCCTGCTAGTGGGCAGGCTCTGCGGCCCTCTGAGTGGGTGCG
>CAUYSK010108937.1:0-16108 GCA_963575035.1 Avahi laniger | reverse complement strand
AGCATGTTTGGGACAATAAAAATGTACAACTCATACTTAACAAGAGCCCCATGGAGTCTGTTAGTTCAATCCACGAAACCATGGTATAAGATTAAAACATACAGGCCAAGAGCAGTGGCTCACGCCTGTAATCCTAACACTTTGGGAAGCTGAGGCAGGAGGATTACCTGAGGCCAGGAGTTTGAGACCAACTTGAGCAACATAGCAAGACCCTGTCTCTACAAAAATATTAAAAATTAGCTGGGTGTGGTGGTGTGCACCTATAATCCCAGCTACTTGGGAGGCTGAGGTAGGAGGATTGCTTGAGCCCAGGAGTTTGAGGTTGCAGTGAGCTATGATGATGCCACTGCACAGAAAAGAGTGAAATCCTGTCTCAAAAAAAAAAAAAAATTAGTAGTATTATATATCAATTTAACAGAGTAAAATGAAAAAATATGTATTGCAACAGTAGACAGATGAAGAAGTTATTGGATAACTACAAATCAGGCTAAAAGGAAAATTTTAAAAAACAAAACTTGATATTAAGAAAGAATGTTTAACCAAACCTTATGATCAGCAGTCAACACTAGATGCATTTCCTCTAAATTAAAGAAAAGGGGGCTGCCCAGGGCTGCAGCCAAATGCAGCCATGGCTGGCTGCTGCTCTCTGGGCCAAACAGCAGGCCCCTGGGAGTGGAACCACTGTTCATGTTCACATGTCTCAAGGACAGACTCCCCCACTTGCAGCGGCCATCACTGCTGGCTGCCACCACCGGGGCTGGGACGGAAGCTTGAGCCTCTGGCAGTGACCTTGCAGCCCTCAGCAGCAGAGCTGCTGCATATCTACAAGGGCCCTGAGGACAGGCAAGACTGTCTGCAGCCGCCACCTGGGGCCAAAGCACATGCTTCCCAGCCACCTGCCTATGCTTGCTGCCACTGAAAGCACACCCCCTGCACTGCCCCCAAAGCAGGCTGTAGCGTACTCGCTGCTGCCCCCAGCCAAGCATTCTGCCGGGGGCCCAGGGATCACCTTGCCCCTGCCTACTGCAGCCAGGGTCTGAATGCACCACCACGGGGCAGGGCCCAAGGACAGGCCCACCTGGCCTGGCATCACCCCCACAGTGCTTGACCACTTGTCCAAGAGTGTGGGAATCGCTCAGCTCATTCTACCACCACTGGCACATGAGCCTACGGTTGTGTGCCATCCAACTCCTCCTGGGGGCCTGAGGTTGGGCCCATCCAACCTGCTGCCACCACCACAGTTGGCACCCACCTGCAAGTGCCACCTGCAGGTTTGGGGACTAGTCCACCCGGCCAGTCACCGCCACCACTGACACTAGCATGAACTACTTGGGAGCCAGAAGGTTGTCCTACCACTGCTTCTGCCATCGTCCGTGCCACATCTGCTGCCCAGGGGCCCGAGAACCCACCACTGCCACTACCAGCACCTGAGCAAACCACCCAGAGGCCGAAGAATCAGCCTACCCGGATCCACCCTGGAGCAAAAGGACAGGCAGACTTGGCCTGCTGCTGCCAGCACTAGGGCCAAAAAACTGGCCCACCTGGCATCCCCATCCCCAGCAAAACTTCACCACTCCCTCCACTAACAATGGCACCCTAAGCCACTGAGGAAATCAGACCCCCCCTGACACTGTTTACAGTCAAAGAACTCACACAAAAACAACACTACTGCGTGCAACCAGAACCAAAGCCTAAGTCCCCTACCCAACCAACACCACAGATACATCTTCAGGGAAAAGCCCTCCCCCACAAAAGCAAATCAAAAAAAATTGGAAGAAGTGACTGTTATACCAGATGTATAGATATCAATGTAAGGACACATGAAACATGAGGAAGGAAATATGACACCTTCAAAAGAACACAATAATTCTCCAGCAACAGATTCCAAGGAAAAAGAAATTTATAAAATACTGGAAAAAGAATTCAAAATAACGATATTAAAGAAGCTCCTTGAGATAAAAGGAAACACAGAAGAACAATACAAATAAATCAAAAATACAATTCAGGATATAAATGAGAATTTTTCCAAAGAGATAGACATAAAAAAAGAACAAAAGAGAAATTCTAGAGGTGCAAAATTCATTGAATAAAATATAAAATACATTCAAAAGCTTCAACAACAGACTATATCAAGCAGAAGAAAGAATTTCAGAACTTGAAGACAGGTCTTTTTAAATAATCCAGACAAAAAGGAAGAAAAATAAAAAAGAATTAACAAAGCTTATGTGACATATTGGACACCATAAATAAAACACTTGAATTCAATTTTGAATTCATCATAAAATATTTGAATTTCTGGTGTCCCAGAAGGTGAAGACAAAACAAAATGGATAGAAAACCTATTTAACAAAATAATACCTGAAAACTTCCCAAGTCTAGCAAAAGATTTAGACAGTCAAATACAGAAAGCTCAGAGATTCCAAAAGAGATATTATACAATCCAAAAAGGTCTTCTCCATGGCACATTAAAGTCAAACTGTCAAAGTAAAAGACAACAGGAAAATTCTAAAAATGGCAAGACAAAAAAGCATGTAGTCACTTACAAAGGAACTCCCATCAGACTAACAGTGGATTTCTCAGCAAAAACTTACAGGATAGGAAAGAGTAGGGTAATTATATTCGAAGTGCTGATAGAAAAAAATCTGCTAGCTAATTAAACTATACACATCAAAGCCCACACACACCAAAGTTACGGTTCATAAATGAAGAAGAAATAAAGTCTTTCCCAGGCAAGCAAAAGCTGAGGGGATTCATCACCACTAGACTGGCCCTACAAGCAATGGTTAAGGGAGTTCTACACCTGGCAGTGAAAGGATGACATCAACCAGCATGAAAACACATGGAAGTATAAGACACGCTGGCAGAGTAAACACACAAATAAGGAAGAGAAAAAAACTCAAATGTTATCACTACAGAAAACCACCAAATCGCAAGGAGAATGAGAGAGAAAGGAAGAAACAAAGGATACACAAAAAACCCAAAAATCAATTAATGACAGAAATAAGCCCTCATATATCAATAATAACCTTGAATGTAAACAGATTAAACTTTCCACTTAAAAGATACGGACCGGCTAAATGAATAAAACACATGACTATTAAGCTACCTAAAAGAAACTCATCTCAACTAGAAGACACACATAGACTGAAAGTAAAGGGATGGAGAAAGACGTACCATGAAAACAGAAACCAAAAGCGAGCAAGAGTAACTACAACTATATCTGATAAAACAGACTTTAAGTTGAAAACAGTAAAGAGAGAAGTAAAAAGAGAAGGTCACTATATAATACAAAAAGAGAAGTAAAAAGAGAAGGTCATTATATAACGATAAAGACATCAATTCAGCAAGAGGATATAATAATTGTAAATGTATACGCACCCAACACTGGAGCACCCAGACAGGTGAAGCAAATATTGGATTTAAAGGGAGAGACAGACTCCCTTTAATTAGACAAGAACATATGTTGGGGAAAGGACATACTTTTCAATAAATGGTGCTGGGGAAATTGCATATCCATGTGTAGTACATTGAAATTGGACCCCTAACTCTCACCATATACAAAAATCAACTCAAGATGAATTAAAGACTTCAACATAAGACCCAAAACTATAAAAACACTAGAAAACACAAGGGAAATCCTTCAGGACATTGGTCTAAGCAAAGATTTTATGACTAAGACCTCTAAAGCACAAACAAAAATAAAATTCTGTTTTTATAAATGAAGCAATGGGACTACATAAAACTAAAAAGCTTCTGCACAGCAAAGAAAACAATCAACAGAGCGAAGAGGTAAACTGCACAACGGGAGAAAATATTTGCAAACTATGCATCTGTCAAGAAACTAACACCCTGAACGTACAAGGAACTCAAACAATTTGACAGTAAAAACAGAAATAATTCCATTAAAAAGTGGGCAAACAACATGAATAGAGCTTTCTCAAAAGAAAACATACAAATGGCTGATAGGTACATGAAAAAATGCTCAACATCACTAATCATCAGGGAAATGCAAATCAACATCACAATGAGATATCATCTTAACACAGATAGAATGGCTGTTATTAAAAAAAGTAAAAAATAAATGATGCTGGTGAGTATGTTGGGAAAAGGGAACTCTTCAGGGAATATAAATTAGTATAGCCACTATAAATAACAGTATGTCCACATTAACACATGCCTTCCATGGGCAGCTTCTCTAATCCTCTTCTACAGAGAGCAGACAGTGCATCCAGATGTGGCCCCTAAACAGTCCCTGCTGCCAACAGCACCGACACCAGGGGGCCCACACCCCATCTCCAATCCGTGTCCGGGAGAGCAGCCCTTCCCAGGACCATGCCCAGTGTAGCCTCTTCAACAAAGGTCTTGTCAGTGGGTCACAGCGAGATGGAATCTCAGAGGAGATGAGGGGGACCGAGGGAAGGCAGGGGTGAGTGTGAGCAAACACGTCACGCAGGATGCTTCCGAGTCAGAGAAGATCAGCAATGCCAATGTCCAGAAATTCAGAAAGGAGTGAGACACAGAACAATCCACCAAGAATATCACTTTACCTGAGTAAGAGCCATTCCTGAATCCTTTTCTTTCCTCTTCCTCTTCTGGGTTTCTTCCACATGTAAAATGAGTCGTTAGAAGTCAATTCTAAATGTCAAAAATATGCTGTTTACTGTTCACAACCCACACATTCCCTTCCTGTGCCACAACCCCATATGCAGGCAAGACATCACCAAGTGGAAAGACAGTCCTCTGTTGCCCACTGCACAATGAGAGATGCAGCAACAGTAAACTCCTACAGGAAGAACAAATAAGTTTTTGACCCCTTTCTTCAGAACTCACTCCCCTCCTGGTGAAGCCCACACTCACGCTGCAGCAGTGGGGAGCTGGGCTGCACTGAGCCCCCCTCCAGGGCACAGACCCGCCCTTGACCAAACCCGATGCAGAGCACAGCCCCCCGCATTCCTCCGTGGATCCCAGGCTGATCTCAGCCTTCAGAAAAGAAGGACACAGAGTTGTGGTGCTCAATGCTAGACACAGACTGGAAACACTTGGGGCATTATAAATATTATTGAAAGATGCTTGCAATCCGACTATTTCAAGGGGAATCTCTGGTAAGGGCGCACAAAAAATGTACTTCCAAGATGTCTCGGCCCTCTAACGTGGAGCCAGGATTGAGCTCCACTCGGTGGGGCAAGCCCAGCACATCTCCCACCTCCGGGCTTTGCTGTCCCCTGTGAACTGTATCTGGGTTATGGAAGGTAAAGGAATGTGTGTGCGTGCGTGCACACACACACACACACACACACACACACACACGGTAGTCAATATAAACGAGAGGTGGCAGTGAGGGTGTGGCTGGCATGTTAAACGGAGCCCAAATGAAGTCTCCACTGAGAATATGATATCAGAACAAAGACTCGAGGAAAAAAGGAAGAGTGTTTGTCACCTGCAGCTGAGGGGCCCCAAGGTTCCAGGCAGAGGGACAGCCCAGGTGAAGGCCCCAAGGTAGTAGCCATTTTGTCCCCAGGAAAAGGAAACAAGCCTGTGTGGCAGAAGTAGAGCCAGCTAGGGAGGACACGAGCAGGACACGAGATCAGAGAGGTCCAGGGGAGCAGAGCAGGGAGGGCCCAGGTCTTCGAAACTTTTTTTTCCCCAAACTTTGAAAGAATTTTGGAAAAGATGTAGGTTCTCATCTGTTTTAAGTAAACAAGTAATTTTTTCTTTATATTATAAAATAATACACTTACAAACAATCTCCTGTATTTTAAATACATGCAACTGGTCCCTGGTGATGTGCAGAGCCTGGAAGACCCAGGAGCCGGAGCAAAGCAGTGACACACATGGCTAAAATGGGGACACCTCAACACATGCTTGAGGACACAGGTCTGTAGGGCTTCGTAGGCCTCAGTACATCCTTTTGCTCTCATTTCGAGTAAAATAAGTAGCCACAGGAAGTTTAGATCAATGAGAACTGAATTTTCTGAAAGAAATATGGGTCCATCTTTATCACCTGCCCTGTCCCCCTGGTCTTCCCTGAGGACTACTCAGCCACACCCACAGCCCCAGAGCAGGTGCTGCAGTCGTCCTGTGAACAAGATGGGGACTGCATCCCTCAATGCAGGGAAAACACAAAATGCTCAAAATGATCAATGCAGAAGAGCGTTTCGGACAGATTAATGCAGAGCCAATAAAACCTGAGTAACATGGTAAAGACTCACTGGTAAAGGGACTGGGAGACATCTCTGAGCCTAGACCTGAAGGAGGAAAAAGGGACAGAGCCATGATGATTTAGGGACAAATGGAAAGAGAAAGAAAAAGACCTGAGACAGGAAAGCTTTTTGCGTTTGGAAAAAGAGAAATGTCAAATGTGACTGGGGCAGAGTGAGCCGTGACGAGGGTGAGCTCCCAGGAGGAGGCTGCACACACTGGCAGGGCCCCGATGACACAGGGCTGCAGAGCCACATGGGAGGACCTGGATTTGTCCTGAGGAACATGGGAAGCCAGAGGAAGGCTCAATGCCAGGGACCGACATGACCTGCCTTTAGATTTAGCCCTGATAATCCTGATGTAGAGAAAGGTTTCTGTAGATGTTCTCTCTGCCTCAGCCCGTTCCATTATCGTTCTTTTCTTTTTCTTTTTTCATTATTGGAGGACTGGTATCCATTTAAAATGGTAATTACAATGATAATCACAATCATCATATCCAATTATCTCTCTATTCTTCACCACTAATGTGGACCCAGGGTCCCGTCTTTCTTCATTCCTGTGTATTTCCCTCCCTCATTCTGTATGTATCTCTCATTCTCACCTTCTCTCTCCAGCTCTTTTTTCCGCCTTTCTTTTCGGTGTTTTCTTCCTGGGTTTGTTCTTCATTTGTGCCCCTCTCGTCTCCTGCTCTTTCTTCCCTTTCTTTCTCTGCTTCTCTTGTACCTCTCCGTTCCATTCTTGCAACTTGTTTCCCCTCTTCTTCCATTTTCTCCCCAATCTTATGATTGTCCCCAGTCCCCATATTTCTGCCTCTTTCTTACCTGATCTCTGCTCCTCCTCTGCTCTCCCTGTTAAATTCCCTCTTCCCTGTTACATCCCTTGTCCTCACTCTCCGGCACCGCCAGGTCCCTAGGCTTCCTCCCTGCTGTGATTCCCCCTCTGCTCTCCTTGTCACCAGGTGCCCCTTCTTGTTGTCCCAGCACCGCGCTGCTGTCTGCCCTGGCTCCAAATCACCCATCCTCTGGCGCACTAGCTGTCTGAGTGCCTCCCCCTTTGCTGCCCCTCTCCCTATCTTGCTGTCCTTCATCTCTCTGCACATCGAACTTTTCTCTAAATTTCTCCAGTTGCTTTTCTCCCCCTACTACTTTCTCTGCTTCTTCTTTCACTCTGTCTCTTTGCAAATTCCTCCAACATTTTCTATCGTTTGACATCTGTTGACAGAGCGCCCTCATTCTTCTTTTCTCTTTCTCAGTTTTTCTGTTTCTCTCTCAGTTGCTCTCTCTTTCTCCTGATCCCCTTTGCCCACACATTCACAGGGAGGGGGACGGAATAAGAGGACCGCCTCCTAGAAGAGCAGCATTTTCCAGTGGGGTGGAATTGGGCATCTAAGAACGCTGGGTGTCACAAGACAGGCCCCGGTCACCTCCCCAAAGGGGGGGTCAGGCGACGCGGTGACTGTGAAGGGGAGGCCTGGGGAGCAGGATCAGGCCTGAGGAGGAGGAGTGAGGGGCGTGGTGCCTTAGTAGGGGGGTGGGGTCTGCAGATTCCCAGGACCCGGCAGAGGACGCGGCGTCTCCTGAACTGAGGGCCCCCTCCTCCAGGGGCCGACAAGGGCGACGGTTGAGTGGCGCAAAAGGCGTGAATCCACCTCGCGAGTGGTGAGAATTTTAAAAAGCGCGGTGCGGGAGGAGAGATCAGTGAAGTTTTAAGAAAAAAGAATGTGAAGGGCGGTGTTTACCTGGTCCGAAGGCACAAAGAGGGGGCGGCACCAGCCTCAGAGCGATTTTAAACCAAAAGAACCGCGAGGCCTGAATTTACCTAGGGTGGAGGAGGCGGTTTGGGGATTTTAAGGTTCATAGCAACCCCCGGGCACCGGGTATGGAAGACGGAAGACAGCGAAGTGCAAGGTTAATCTAGACAGGGGGACACTCACACTCCGCTGCATCAGTTCACGCCACACGATCGGCTTCCGGGACTGCGGGAAACTACGCATGCGCGGAGAGAGAAGCCCGGGCAGCCTGTGGGCGGGGCCTGAGGCTGGGCCGCGGGGTGGGCGGGGCCTGGGGCGAGGCCGAGGGCAGGTCGTTGGGAGCTCAGGTGTGAGGTGGTCCGTTCCTACTCCTTTAGCGCCCCGATGGGAGAGAGTCAACCTTGTACTCAGTTCCAGACTTTCATAGGGACAGCATATGGGGTGTGAATTGTGGGAAGGCAAAAGCCCGAGAAAAGTTTTTTTTTCTTTTAGCATGTGAGAACAAACATCTTTTTAATGGACTCAAACAGGGTTAACATATTAATTTCTGATTTGTTAACAAACAAAAAAATAGAGACATAGTTTGTTACGCTTTAGGATGCATATGTAAAAAATAGACGTTGACTCTACAACCGGAATATATCTAACCGGCAAATAAAAATTAAAGCTAAATATTAATATCGCGACTGCTTTGTCCACATTGCAATTTCCCGATTTGTCCCACGATGTCCCATGTTGTCAATCCAGGATTCATAGAGAAGCCAAATCCACTCCGCTGTCACGTGGGTAGAGAGCCGTCCTGATCCCTCAGGTTCCAGGGTACTGGCTGCAGGACTGACGCGCCCCGGAAATAAAAAGTTTCCTCTCCCGAGATAAGTTAAATCATCAACTCTTGCTTTAAAACGAGCAATAACTTTTTAAAAATAGACATAAATTGGATTGGTTTTCCTGATACTAGTTATTTTACTCCACATTAAGATGAGTTAACAACAACAAAAAACAAAAAAGAAAGATGAGTTAACTTCAAACACCTTTGAAATAAACTTTATTTACATCATAATATGTTTAATGCAATAATTTCCAAATATAATGTAATTTCAAATTCACTTTAGGTGTATTCTGAAGGCACACAACATGCTTTTTATTTTAAAATTGTATTCTATTTTAGGTCTTGTCTTTTTTTATTTAAAATTGTACTTAATTTTAGGTCTTTTTTTATTTCTTAATTTTCTGTCAGGTGTGGATAACAAAGCCTGTAAAATCGGTAGTCTTCAGAAGACATTGGATTTATTTTCACCTAAAGAATAAAGAATTTTGCAGTATTTCTAAGGGTATTTAATAAAGAGGTTATTCTCTTTCCTATAAACCACGAAGTAATTACATCTAAGAGTCCGACAGAAAAGAGTTTATCTTTTATACGGAAGAGTAAACAAGTTCAGAAAAAGCCAGGTGTGGGGCAGTGGTTGAGCACCTGGCATGACCTACAGTTATCCAGGGAATGTTTTATTAAAGGTCAGCCCAGACTGGAGAGGGGCTGTTAAGGAGTTGTTCAAAATTACCCTGCCCAAAGGTGGTCCAAAGTTCAGGGACCTAGAGAAAGGAATGGCTAATTTTTTCAATTTTTAAAGTAAAGATGAGGTATCACTCTTGCTCAGTCTGGTCTCGAACTCCTGAGCTCAAGGGATGCCTTAGCCTCTCGGAATGCTAGGATTACAGGCGTGAGCCACCGCGCCTGGGTGCATTCCTTGTTGAGCATCAGCCAGCACAGGTGCTTTAATCATTGTATGATGTGGATTCCAGAGCCCTCCTGCTGATGGACTATCACATCATAAAACATCTTTCAAGGTGAATTCACGTATCTGGAAAATTATGTAGTTTACATCCCCTTCACAGACAACTCCAGTCTTGTTTAATTAAATCGCTTACACTAATTCTAATTGCGGAAAACATTTCTGGATCAAATCACCTCCCCACATCTGCCTCCTGAACCAAGGTCCCCCCGTTCCCACACCGCTAAGTTGCTTCAGCCTCACTAACAGGATTGGGTCCAACGCGCTGGCAAAAATACCTTTCGACCTAAACGGTTTGCAACTTAAGAGGAAAACATCTTAGTTTCCAATATAAGTAGCTCACACAACTCTAAGGCTTTACCTTAAAACTGTCTGAAACATTAACTTAACATAGGCAAGAAGCAAAACTGCTGCACAGGTTACGAGACAGACTTAAACGTTTCCAAGCCCAGGGACACACTGGGAGCAAAGCGGCGGAAACTGCAGGCCCCGCCCACCACCCTCCTGATTCCGGCCAAGGACTGTCCTCTTCGGCCCCGCCCCCAGGCCGCCCCGCCCCCAGGCCGCTTGTTCTCTCACATCCGCCGGGTTCCCTAGAGACCCGGAAGCGGATCGCTGGGAGTGAAGGTCACGCCGCGAGGAGCGTGAGTTTCCCTGTATTTAGATTAAATCTGCGCTTTGCAGTCCCCCTTCTTCCATGCCCCGGGTCTGGGGGTTCCCTACAGACCTTAAAATCCCCCACCGCTCCCTTCACCCCAAGTAAATTAAGACGTCGCCGTCTTTGGGTTAAAATCGCTCTGAGGCTGGTTCTTATCCCCATTCTTTCTGCCTTGGGACACTAACCACCACCTTTCGTCTTTTTTCTGCTTAAAACTCTTTACTGATCTCTCCTCCAACCCCGCGCCTTTTAAAGTCCTCACCCGTGAAGTGGATCCGCGACCTTTCCGCCTTTCAAGCCTCGCCGTTGTCGGACCCCGGAGGGCAGCGCCGCAGCCCCAATCCTGGACATTCCGCGTCCCCTCCTAGGTGCTGGGATTCTGTAGACCCCACCCCTCTCCCGAGGCGCCACCTTTGTTGTTCTCACACGGAGTCTTCCTCAGGCCGGGCTCTTCTGCTCCTAAGCCTCTCCTTGGCAGTCACCTCCCGAGGGACAAGGGGGTGTAACAGAGAAGCAGGAATTTAACAGGGAAAGCAGAGGGGGCGCAGAGATGGGGAAAAAAGAGGCAGAAATACGTGGAAATTGGGGACACTTAAAAGAATGGGAGAAAGGAATGACAAGTGCAAGAAGTTACTGGAATGGAGCGGAACAGGTAGAAGAGAAGGAACAGAGGGAAGAGGGGGAGAAGAGCAGGAGAGGAGAGGGCCACAAAGTGATGAGCTGAAACCCAGGCGGAAACATGGAAAAGGAAAGGGAAAAAAGAGCTAGAGAGAGAAGGTGAGAATGAGAGGTAGGTACGCAATGAGGGAGGGAAACACTGCGTTGAAGAAAGACAGGATCCTGGGTCCATGAGTGGTGAGGTAACTGGATATGGATGACTAAGTTGTGACATGTTGATTTCTCATTAAAATCTAATACATTTAAAATTTGTTTAAATACAGATGAGGAGAAGAATTACAGAACTCCTGCCTATAAAGCTTGTGCATTTAATAATTTTTGTCATCAGAGGCTCTTTCCATTTGCAATCCTTATTCAGCCAGAGAACAGTTACTTGACTTATTAAGCGTGGGTCCCCCTCTTCTGTTTTCCTTGCATAGTGTAGGAAGTGGGAGAGTAAAGTGGGGCAAAGGATGATTGAGTCTCTATCACTACATGGTGCCTTTTTAAAGAAACATTAAAAGTGCTTTTTTTTTTAATAGCAGATTTTCTGTTTTTAGTGAATGAATAATTCATTGTTCTGTTTGAAGCTTGGGATAAATCTTAGTTTATACAATTGCTACTTTTCTATAAATAATTACTAACTTCTCAAAGCACTGGTGACATTCTATAATCAGCTAATGTCATCCTTTTCTAAATATGATATACAGCTGACCCATGAAAAACTCAGGGGTTGAGGTGCCCACCCCTCTGCAGTCGAAAATCCACGTGTAACTTTGGATTCCCTGAAAACTTAACTACTAATAGCCTACTGTTGACCAGAGCCTTACACATTTTGTATGTTATATGTATTATATATTGTATTTTTACAATAAAGTAAGCTAGAGAAAAAAATGTTATTGAGAATATCATAGGGAAGAGAAAATATAATTACCAATCAGAAAAAACATCCCTGGTGATCCGTGCTTTTTTGTTAGCATAATAAAGGATGGGTAAGAATTCACTCATTGCAAACAGTGAGGTCACAAGCTTTTGCCTCTCACAGCAAGTTGACACCTGTGCATGGCTGCTGCATTAGCACATCCTAGCACAGTTATTCTGCCCTTGGCATCCTTAATTCCTGTAGGGATGTCTAATCAGCTGTATTCAGTGTCTTTCTGGGGCAATAATACCAAAACTGTGATGTTTCATCAGCATTATAGACTTGTTCTGGCATCAGATTTTAATCAGCGATGTTCTAGGCAAACTTGGCATTGAATTTCTCTGCTGCTTTGTGATCAGCAGATGCTTTATCACCACAAATTAAAAAACTTTAATGCCATGTTTCTTCTTAAATTTCTGCAGTCATCTGTTGAATACTCACAGTTCCCTTCAATTTCAGTTCACTGTGATAAATCTTTGCCTGTGTTATGATAAGTACATCATTAACTGGCATGT
The DNA here is from genome assembly GCA_963575035.1 of Avahi laniger. Lineage (NCBI taxonomy): Eukaryota > Metazoa > Chordata > Mammalia > Primates > Indriidae > Avahi > Avahi laniger. The sequence continues at coordinate 3,618 of CAUYSK010108937.1, read as the reverse complement.
GTTCACTGTGATGCTGATGGATCCACTTTCAGTACACAATTGAGATCTTCATTTTTAGCTTTATGCCATGTTTTTCTATTTTTCATTTACTTTTCATTACTTTCAGCATAGAACTTCAACAATTTATCCTTCTTTTTCTTCAGGTCATATATGGTGGCCATTCCAACACCATACTCCTCTGTAAGACATTTTTGCTCACACTGCTGTCCAGTTTCTCCAATAGCTTGACTTTCGGTGCTATAGATAAACATAAATGCTTTTCTCCCTCTATCATTGTTGCCCATAGGAGTATCTGCAGGCATTTTTGACATTTTCAATAAAACCATACCACAAAGCAGAGAAAAAGTAAAAAACAAAACACAACAAAACAAAACAAAAACAAAAAAGTGAGTAATGCATGTATGTCTTGAGCCCATGTGGGACATCTTGGAGAACTTGCTGTTGGCATGTCCAGCCTCCACATGTGCCATTTTATTACCCTTTGTGGGTATGCTTATGTGTGTCGGCGTAGGATTTGGGCATGTGTGGAAAAAATATGTTGCAGCTGAAAGGGCCTGGAAGGTCTTTTCCTGGGCATGCTGAATAAACTGTATTATGTATCTGTGTTTTGTTTTTGTTGTTTTTTAAATGTTTTAATTTTTATTTATTTATTTTTAATATGAAGGGGTGGGGGCTGTGAGGAGGGGTGCCCTGGGTAGAGTGCAGTGGCATTGTAGCTCACTGCAACCTCCAACTCTTGGGCTCTATGCAATCCTTCTGCCTCAGCCTCCCGGGTAGCTGGGGCTACAGGTATGCATGCGCCACAATACCTGGCTGGTTTTTTTTTTCTTTTTGGTAGAGATGGAGTCTTACTCTTGCTCAGGCTACTCTTGAACTCCTGAGCTCAAGCAATCCTCTTGCCTTGGCCTCCCAGAGTCATAGGATTACAGGCATGAGCCACCTCGCCCAGCCTGCCCCTGTGTTTTGACTGTGACCCATTACATGAGTTCAGGTATGGAAAGACTGGATATTGTTTCTATTTATTTGTATTTTCTAAGCAATCTTTATTGTTTTCAATGTTCAAGTCTTTCATTTCCTTGTTTAAATTTATTCCTAAGTATTTTATCCTTTTTTGTGCTACGGTAAGCAGGATTATTTTCTTAATTTCCTTTCAGATTGTTCACTTTTATTGGTTAGATAGACAATAGAATTTTTTGTTCTGATTTTGTGTCCTGCAACTTTTCTGAACTTGCTTATTAATTGTAACAAGGTTGTGTTTTTTTGTTTGTTTGTTTTTTTGGTGTGGAATACTTACCGTTTTCTACATAAAAGATTATGTCTTCTGCAGATAGAGATAATTTTACTTCTTCTCCAATTTTGATGCCTTTTTTTTCTTTCTTGTCTAATTGCTCTGGCTAGGACTTCCAGTACAGTGTTGAATAGTAGTCACCACAGTCAGTATTCTGGCCTTATTCCTTATCTTAGAGAAAAACCTTTGTCTTTCACCAAATTATGATGTTTTCTGTGAATTTTCATATAACATTTTTATTATGTTGAGGTAGTTTCCTTCTATTCCTAGTTTGTTGAGTGTTTTGTTGATGACTTTTATCTAATGTTTTTTCTGCATTGAGATTATCCCATGGTTTTTGTCCTTCATTATATTAACAGGGTACATTATGTTGATTTTCACATGTTGAAAAATCCTTGTATCCCAGGAATAAATCCCACTTCATCATGGTGTATGATTATTTTAATGTACTGTTGAATTTGGTTTGTTAGTATTTTGTTGAGGAATTTTTTTAATCAGTATTCATCAGGGATATTGGCCTTTGGAAGAATTTGAAGAAGATTGGTGTTAATTCTTCTTAAATGTTTGGTAGAATTCTTCAGTGAAGTCAGCTGGTCCTAAACTTTGTTGGGAAGTTTGATTATAGCTTCTGTCTCACTACTTGTTACAGATCTATTTTATTTTTTATTTCTTCATGATCATGTATGTTTCTAGGAACTTACTCATTTCTTCTGGGTTATCTAATTAATTGCCATATAATTGTTCATGGTAGTCTCATAATCTTTTTATTTCTGGGACTTCAGTTGTAATATCCCCTCTTTTGTGTCTAATTTTAGTTATTGGACTCTTCTCTTTCTCTAAACTAGTCTAGCTAAGGTTTGTCAATTTTGTTGATCTTTTCAAAAAACCAACCGTTGGTTTTGTTGATTTTTTTCTTTTGTTTTTCAATTCTCTGTTCTGTCGATCCTGCTCTAATCTTTGTTATTTCTTTCCTTTTGCTAATTTTATGTTTAGTTTGTTCTTTTTCTTCCTTGGGGTGTAAAGTTAGACTGTTGATTTGAAATTTTTTTTTAAAATATAAGTGTTTAACTCTTTAAACTTTCCTTTTCATACTGCTTCCACTGCATTCCATAAATTTCAGTATGCTGTGTTTTCATTTTCATTTGTCTGCACATATTCTCTAAATTATGTTGTGATTTTATCTTTGAACCAGTGGTTTTTCTAGATTGGGTTTTTTAATTCCCACATTTTTGTGGACTTTGCTGTTTTCTTTCTGCTATTTATTTCCACTTTCATTCCCTTGTTCTTGGAGAAGATACTTTGTATGATTTCAGAATTCTTAAATTTGTTAAGATTTGTTTTGTGGCCTAACATTTGGTATTTTATTGAGAATGTTCTTTGTATGCTTTAGAAGAATATGTATCCTTCTGTTGTTGGGTGGAGTATTCTCTGTTTCTTAGGTCCAAGGACTCTATAGTGTAGTTTAAGTCCTGTGCATTCTTACTGATAACTCTGTTTGGTTGTTTTATTCATAACTAAAAGCGGGGTGTTAAAGTCTCTCCTACTATTATTGTGCTATTCTCTATATCTCCCTTCATTTCTGTCAATGTTCGCTTCATATATTTGGGAGCTGTAATGTTAGTTACATATATATTTGTTACTTCTTCCTGGTGAATTTATCATTATATAATGTCCTTCTTCGTCTCTTGTGACAGTTTTTATCTTCTTAATTCTTCTTTTTTTCTTATTTATTTTTTCCTTTCTCTACAGCCCTGAAAATCATCACATAGAGTTTTTATCTTAAAGTCTATTTTGTCTGACATAATACAGCCACCCCTGTTCTCTTTAAATTTCTGTTTGCATGGAATGTTTTTCCATCCATTCACTTTTACCCTATATGTGTCCTTAGATATAAAGTTAGTCTTTTTTTTCCTTCCCAAACATAAAGTTTGGAAAAGTGAGTCTTTTGTAGACAACATACAGTTGTTTCCTGTTTTTTCTTTTTTAATCCCTTCAACTAACCTATGTCTTTTAACTGGGGCGTTAAATCCATTTACATTTAAAGAATTACTAATTGGGAAGGACTTATTATTTCCATTTTGTTAATTGTATTGTGAATGTTTTTTTTTTTTTTTTTTGAGACAGAGTGTCACTGTGTTGCCCAGGCTATAATGCCGTGGCGTCCTCCTAGCTCACAGCAACCTCAAACTCCTGGGCTCAAGCGATCCTCCTGCCTCAGCCTCCCGAGTAGCTGGGACTACAGGCATGCGCCACCATGCCCGGCTAATTTTTTCCATATATTTTTAGTTGTCCAATTAATTTCTTTCTAATTTTAGTAGAGACGGGGTCTC
>CAUYSK010108936.1:0-39882 GCA_963575035.1 Avahi laniger | reverse complement strand
CACAGATTTCTTTCTATAAGGTGGAGTCTTCGGTAACTTTCCTGAGCAATTAAAGAATTACATTAAGCAAGTAGTTGACTGATCAACACATAAGTGCACCTATAAGAATAACATCTATTGGATGTTGGGCAGGGGAGAAGGGGGAGGGGCGGGTATTTGCATACACAAAGAGTGCAATGCACACCATCCGAGGGATGGACACACTTGAAATTCGGACTTGTGGGGGTGGGGCAAGGGCAACATCCGTAACCTAAACATCTGTACCCCCACAATATGCTGAAATTAAAAAAAAAAAAAGAAAGAAAGTAGTTGACAAATTGCAATCTATTGGGAAAAAGCAAGAGAGAACTAGTTAGCATAACTTACTCTTTCCCTGATGACACTAATATTACGTATATTAACAGGTATTTAGTACAGATTCAACATTCAACAGCTTTCAGATATACTAGAACTTGGCTTTTACAAATGCGGAGTCTTTTCTTTGGTGTCCACTTTTTTTTTTTAGACTTTGGCTTTTACCAGGTTTCCACTGGCTTTTACCAGGTGTCTTCTTTGTGTTTCAGGATAAAACCCAAGGTGCCACGTTGTATTTAGTTGTCACGTCTCCCCACCCTCCTCTGGCCTGGAACAGTTTCTCAGTCTTTCCCTATTTTTCATTAAATTAAAGTTCTGAGGAATATTGGCCAGGTATCCTGTAGAATGTTCCCCAGTCTAGATTTACCTGATGTTTTTATCTTGATTCGACAGGGTTAAGGGTTTGTGGAAAGAACACCACTGAGGCTAAGTGTCTTTCTCATCACATGACATCAGAGTGTACACAACATCCACATGACATTCACATGACATTACTGATGGTGCTGGCACCGCTTGGTTAAGTTGTCTGCCAGGTTTGTCCATTATAAAGTATTTTTCCTTTCCCATATTCTGTTCTTTGAGAGCAAGTCACAAAGTCTAGCCCAGCCTAGTGGTGGGGAGAAGGGCAGAACTAAGTTCCATATTCTGGAGGGCAGGAAATATCTAAATTTGATATTTAGAATTCTTCTTTAAGAAAGATTTGAGACTTCTTTTTATCTTCTTCTTATCTTTGACTTGCCCGAGTCAATACTTTGGAGTTTCTTGGTTAATATTCTGCAAAATATCATATTCCAATACTTTCCCCCATCATCACCCATTCTTTCATTCCCTAAAATGTTTATAGTTTGCTTAAAGTTGTCATTTCATTCTCATTATCAAGGAATTCTGGAAGGAGGTCAGTGGCTCTAACTTTGTTACTGCTTTTTGTTTAACTAGAATTAAAGTAAATATAATTGTTCCATAAATATAATCTAAGTGCTAAGTCCTCTCCTACTTGTTTTAGAAGGGAAGAATTTAGGAATGGAGAGAGATACTAAATAAATCACCTTTATTTAAAGATTGCCCTTTCTTCTTAAAATAGGTCTTTCTAAATATATATAATTATGAATCCAAAAGTACAGCATAGCAAATCAACTCATTTTTTTTGATATGAATTTAACCAATGTTTTAGAAACTCAATCTTGGATTTTAAGTTTAAAGAATGTTTGGTGCTATAATACTTAGCATATTTATTTTCAGAGAGCTCCAATCTCAAAAAAAACTTCTTCCCCTCTCCTGAAGTTGAGCTAACTAGGTGTTTGATTTTGTTCAGCAAATATTTATATATTGGGTCCCTATTATGGCTCTTGCCCTGAGTGAGAGCAGTTCTTAGATTCAGGGAGGAATAAAATACTTACTATGACGCTGGTCTCCAGAGGCTTCTGGTTGGTGGGAAGGAAGACATTAGGGCCCCTCTGGCCCTGAGGAGGCTGGATGAGCTAACGGGGAAGACTTCAGCAGCTAAATTGGTATGGAAGTGAAGGCAAGGTTAGCCTGGACTCCATACCTCTCTGCAGTAGTGGGGTGAGGGGGATAATGAATTGACTAGTTCTTAATAAATTTCTATTTGTTATTTATGACTCATCTCTATCTAAGCAACTACTAAGTGCTGTGTTTTCTTAAAAACCACAGAACAGTTTCTTCCTTATAACCTGGGGTTGTCTCTGGACTTACCCCCAAATCTCCCATGTAGCCATGATAATATTTAAATTTGTCTCCAAACCTACCATCCAAATGTTTTTCAGAAGTACTAGTTTTTTTATAATCTGACCTAACAACAACCACACATACACACACATATTCACAAAGGCCAGTTCCTCATCCTCTTCACAACCTTGTGGATCCCAGGGAACCCAGCCTTCTACTTGATCAGAAATAATCAAATCTCCAAGTTTTTTCTTCTACAGCAAATTGGTTTTGCTGAAAACATTTCCATTTCTGGGATTTTTTAGTTAAAAAAAGAAAATAAATCAAATGACTGGTTGAACTGCTTCTGGATGTCTCACCCCTGAATTACAGCAAATTATCCCTCCTGACAGAGATAATGCTTGAAAATGAGCATATAGGCATGTTACTGATGGAAAGTTGTGGCACACTGAGCAGGTTTCCTCAGCCATGAGAGGGGAATTTTGCAAAGTTCACACTGGTGGGATAATCTGCTGCTTCCTGTGGTTCACACAGCTGCAAAGCCTCTTTTGCTGGCATACTGCCAGGACTGGGCATTCTGTAATTTCCTGACTGGAGGGACTAGCCAAAAGGGTAATTTGTTTCACCGATTGAACACAGGACAGTACCTAGATTTCCTCTGTAAAAACAAAAACAAAAAATAAACAAAGCCAACCTAGAAAATTTTGTCTTGCTATGCCTTTAGATCCAGGGTTGGCAAACTATTTCTGTACATAGTAGAGTTTAGGCTTTGTTGCCATATAGGATTATAGGTCTCTGTTGCTACTACAACTTAACTCCACTTCAAAACAGCCAAAGACAATACATAAATGAATGACCAAGGCTGGGTTTCAATAAAACTATCTATGGACACTATCTATGGAAATTTGAATTTTTTATAATGTCTCAGGAAAGGTGATTCTCCATTTTCAATTATTTAAAAATGTAAAAACCATTCTTAGCTCAAGGATGTACAAAAACAGATGGTGGGCTGGATTTAGGCCACTGGTGTTAGTTGGGAGTCCCTTGATCTAAGTTATTACCCAGCTGGCCTCAGGGCAGCACTAGTCCCCGGCTGGAAAAGAGATCGTTGAGTGTTCTGTGGGTGTGTGATGGTAAGCTAACTGAGCCAGGACTCTGACAGAGAATCCCAGAATCCTCAAGGATGAAGGAGTCTTAGAACATTGAAATAAAATAGCCTCGTGAAGCCAGGTGAAGAAAGCAAGTCTCAGAGAAGTTAACTAGCTGAGCTGAAGTTACATAACAAGTTGGGACCAGAAGGCTGGTGTTTTGAATCTCTAGAGTCTTTCTGTTATCCCACATTTTAGAGATATGTAAGATAATTGACAGGAAAATAAAGTCTGAGTGGCACTGGGGGATTCTGAGATCCTCCAAGTCTCATAGTGACCCACGAGGATGAATGTTGCAATATGGCCTGATTTACCACCATGACAAGATTCACGTCTAGCCTGTGTAGGCAGTAAAAGCTCCACTTGTACCTCATTACTTGCAAAGGCTTGTATGCCTTCCCTTACTCTACATTCTACAGGAGAAGGTAAGAGAATAAAAATAGCAATAGCGGCCGGGCGTGGTGGCTCACACCTGTAATCCTAGCTCTCTGGGAGGCCGAGGTGGGCGGATCGTTTGAGCTCAGGACTTCAAAACCAGCCTGAGCAAGAGCGAGACCCCGTCTCTACTAAAAATAGAACGAAATTAATCAGACAACTAAAAACATATAGAAAAAATTAGCCGGGCATGGTGGCGCATGCCTGTAGTCCCAGCTACTCAGGAGGCTGAGGTAGAAGGATTGCTTGAGCCCAGGAGTTTGAGGTTGCTGTGAACTAGGCTGACGCCACGGCACTCACTCTAGCCCGGGCAAAAGAGTGAGACTCTGTCTCAAAAAAAAAAAAAAAATAGCAATAGCGATAATAGCTACCGTTTACTAAATACATTTCCTGGGGCAATATAGCATATGTGTTAAAAGCATGTTATCCAAAGTCAGACTGCCTGGATTCAAGTCCCATTCTACCACATACTTCCTATGGGACCTTGGCAAGTGCTTTAACTTCTCTGTGTCTCAGTTTCCTCATCTGTAAAATAAGATTGTTTTAAAGATCAAGTAAGTTTATCTCTACAAGGTGCTTGCGATACTCTCTGATGCATTGTATGTGTTTGCTTTCCCACATCATCCTTAGAATGACCCTTAAAGGAGGTAGTATTAATCACATACCACCCATAATGACACCTGGGCTTGGGCCAGTGACTTCTCCACAGTCCCCGCTGACTGGAATTTGAAGCCAGGTCTGCTCATTCCCTTAACTGCTGTAGTACCCTGCCTCCCACGAAGGGAAAGACAGGGAGACATAAGCAAGACCACAGTGGAATGTCCCAAATCCTCTCCTATATACTGTTATGGGTCCTTTCTTAATGATTATCGTTTTAACTACATTACTAACAAAACTTCTTCCTCGTTTGGAAAAATATTGAGAGCTTACCTTGATTTGGTCCTGGCAATGAAATTTTAGTTTTTGTGAGACTGGAATGGGGTGGTGTGAATCTATTTTATCTACATTATCTCTGATGGACTTCATGACAGTAAGACACATATAGTCAGTATGGCTCATAACTGTATGACTCTCACCCTCTGGTGCCAGATTTTTCCATGCAAACAATACATAACAGAGCCACATCACAAGCTCCTGGTTTGCACCAAGAATTGAACGGGCTGGAGCAGGCTGTGCTTCAACAGGCGCAGGGCAGGGGGCAGGGGCCTCCCAAGGAGAAGACCTGCCGGGCAACCAAGTCCTGCCTCAAACTCTAAAATCTGGGAAGGCAGGTTCTATGGGCTGAGTTAAAAAGAGCTGGAGAAGAAAGGAAAACCACTTAAAGGGCAAGAGGGCACGTGGTGAATTACAGGGAATGGCTTGCCCTTGCCCATTCAGCTTGTTGAGGCCAAGCTAGGCCTCCAGGGCAGCTGACCGTCTATATCTGCCAGGAGCCCCTGTCTCCGGGCTGGGGAGAGTCCTAGGGAGAACCAGGCCTTCTTCCTAATCCCTGTACTAGAAGGAACTGTCCAGGAAAGGTGAACATCATGCTGAAATGAGACAACCCTCGTGCAACATGAACACTGTGTGGGTGCCAGCCTGAGCCCTTCCTTCTCTTGCCCTGGGCCAGCAGTTCTCACCCACATCACACCCACACTATTTCTTTGTAACACATTATGTGTAACACTCCTTTACTAGCCTGAATTGAAACAGTATAACCTACCTACACACTTCCTTTCCTAAAAAATCAATATAATCTCTCAACTATAACACAAAGGAGAAATAAAAGGAAGCTAATTTATAAGAAAATATCATGTATTTCCAACTGTAAATGCTCTGGCACGACTATACTGAAAGACATGGTGAAATAGTCTGATTTTTGTACCAATAGGTAGAACTCTGGAAGGATCATAGCTATTAATCAGAATGACAAAGAGCATGGGATTAGTAATTTGAACACCACCAGCAACATGTGAATTGGAGACTTCCTTAAAGTGGGGGAAACTCTTGATATATATCGTGGCAAATCTGAACAAAACAAAGTTCAGCCCTCCCTTGATGTCAATGATAGCTGCATTCCTGGAAAATGCAATGCGTATTAACTCTATAAAAAACATTACTTGGATGTGTATGTAAAATGAATTTAAGGTTCTTAGCTCAGATCATCATAAAAGGGTTTTTCCATGAGCATGAACGTCTGGCAGGACAATTGAGAGTCACAGTGGAGCAGGGTGATTCTTCACTGTGCAAAGCTAGCCCATGCATTCGTTTCTCTGTCCCTTACCTATTATTCCAAGGAATACAAAGTGACAAAGGAGCTCTTTTAAAACACTGCCATTTGGAGTGCCCTATAGACACTTCTGCTTGAGCAACTTAACAACAGTTCTATTTCTCTGCTTAAAAAAAACCCACTGAAAGTCATCAAGCACCTTCCGCCTCAGTACTTTATGTACTCCCCTCCCTTTACCGGTATAAGCCATCACCCTGACATGTTTTGTACGATTGTCCCACAAGTACGGACACTCATAAAGGTAACATCAGGCAGATCTAAAATCGGCACCAATTAGTGTTCTGGCACTGAAATTCCAGCTCAGGTGCGTGCAGAACGGGCAATGTGATTTTATTTTATACACTTTCCATTATCTTTGATGGACTTTACAGCAGTAACAAAATCACAGTCGATCTTGGCACATGACTCCACGACTTTCACACTCTGTTGCCCCATCTCCCTAAGCAGACGATACATAAAAACATGGTATATTATCTCAGAGGCTAAAATTCTGAAAGTCACTAAGAACTAATACTTCTATGGAATTACTATATTTTAAAAAAATTTTCAGCATTGCTGTAGAATGCACCTTAAGGATCAACCTCAGTAACCCCTTCTATTCAAACTCTACTCACGAGCAAGCTGTGTGGCACTCACCTTATTTAAAGACTGACAGACAAAGGGCTTGGGCAGGGTAAACCTCATAGTGTTAATAAATTTAATATTGACAAACTCTGACATGAGAAATTAGTGTATCATCAGACTAGCTAGTTAGAGTTAATAGTGTGTGCTCAGTTAAACTTTATAAACTTCAGCTGAGGCTAGGCGTGGTGGCTCACGCCTGTAATCCTAGCACTCTGGGAGGCCGAGGTGGGTGGATCCTTTGGGCTCAGAAGTTCGAGATCAGCCTGAGCAAGAGCAAGATCCCGTCTCTGCTAAAAAATAGAAAGAAATTATCTGGACAACTAAAAATACATAGAAAAAAAAAGAAATTAGCCAGGTATGGTGGCGCATGCCTGTAGTCCCAGCTACTCAGGAGGCTGAGGCAGTAGGATTGCTTGAGTCCAGGAGTTTGAGGTTGCCGTGAGCTAGGCTGACGCCATGGCACTCTAGCCTGGGCAACAAAGTGAGACTCTGTCTCAAAAAAAAAAAAAAAAACAACTTTAGTTGGGTTCAGTGTCATGCCTGTAATCCCAGCTACTTGGGAGGCTGAGGCAGGAGGATCATTTGAGTCCAGGAATTCGAGGCCAGCGTGGGCAACATAGTGAGACCGTGTCTCTAAAAAAATAAAAAATAAAAACAAATTTTAAAAAATTATGAAAAGTTAACAGCTAGTACTTATCAGTTAGGCATATTACTTTACAGAGGAATATCTTTTCCAAATCATGCAAATTACAGAATGTTACTGGGATCTCTATGTAAGAAATTAGCCCTTCATAGGGTACACAGTGACAGGCAACAGATACAGGGTTCCCCACTACCTCCCCAGGGCCCAGCACATGCCTTGCTCAGACGAGGCACTCAATAAGCATTTATTGAACATATAAATGAATTAATTCATGAAAGATGGAAAATGAGGGTGCTCGAAGGATGTGAAAACTATAGAAAACACTTATATATTTGAAGAGCAGAGAATCTGGGAGCCCTATTCTCTTTGTATTTTCTACAACACAATTTTATGTGTGTCTGTGTTCTCTTTCTTATTTTCCAGCCTCCTTACACACTGCTATTCACTCCTTATTTTTAATTTGCCTGTTCTTCCGTTTTCTATACTTTCGTTATTTTACTGTCCAATTATGTTATTTAAGCAAGCACACCACTCTTTGTACCCTCCAAAATAATTCTTGATTATGACAGCAAAGAAATATAAGGAAGCTTATTTACAAAACAGAATCTTCATTTGGAAATCACTACACAGGGGGAGAGGCTGGTCACTTGGTACAAAGTTACCATTACAGAGGAGAAGTAAGTACTGGTGCTCTAGTGCAGTTAGGTGATGATGGTTAATAGTAAGGAAGCGTATATGACGAAGTAGCTAGAAAAGAGGCTTTTGAATGTTCTCACCACAAAGAAGTGACAAATGCATGAGGTGATGAGTATGCTAACTATCCTGATTTGATTATTATATAACATATATCAAAATGTATCAAAACATCAAATTGTGCCCCATAAATATGTACAATTACAATGTGTCAGTTGAAAAAAAAAATCACTACACAGGGAAATGCAAGGGGCTAAAAGTCCAGGCCTGGGGTGAGGATGATTCCTGAAGGCTAGGTGAACAGTGCAGATGAGCAGGGCCTCAGAGTTTGCCCCTCTGTGATTCCTGGGGAAATCAGCCCATCCAGGAGCTCTCTGCTGAAGAATAACCACATCTTTGTGGTTGAAAATGATGTTAATCATGGCCTTGAACCCTTTTTCCTGGTCAGTGCAGACTTTTATCTGATCCTGTTCACATGGATATCTTCCATCCCCAATTAAAGTTATCTCTCTTGGACACTTTTTAACCATAGAAACTTCATTAAAATCTCCTGTGGGTCTTTGCCAAGGGAAGTCAGCTGATGGGTCAAACAGAAACCCAGCTGGACACCAATCCATGAAAAGGGCCTAGCGAATCACAGTGTCTTCATGGGATTTCTTCCTTCCCAGTGGGGTGAGATGCTTTGATATATCTGAAAACCTACACTTCCAAGGAGAAGGCAGACCAGCCTTTCTCTTCCCGTTATCACTTGGTATCTTAGAAATTAGAAAATGTATGGACTTTGAACATGAAGGGTTAAACAGACTTTAACTGATAAGGGAGAATTCTTCCTGCAAACTCCTTGGAGACACTCGTAATTAATTTGATCTTCTTCAGTCATTAACTCAGACTCATAGTGAGTCGTCTGCACACTGCTCTATTAATTCACTGGAGATCACTTCCTGGGATTCATTTAGTTAAGCAGCACTGTTGGATTACATTTTAAAACCCTTAAAACTGGTTGTAATTGATGTCTGTTTATAGAAGCTTACTTTAATGGAGTCAAAGCGAGATAGAAATCTCTCCTGCCAGCCTGAGATGCTGCCTTCCAGCATAAAGACCAGCTCTGGGACTACCAAATTGGAAAAAAAAAAAAAAACACTGCCGATTAAAATAAATTATTAATTTTGATAATAGGTTCTAAAATGCGGAGTATAATAGTAACAATAAGGATAACTTATTTGAAACCATATGTCTCTCTTGAAATACACATACATACATATGAAAATACATGCACTTTACTTTCAGATCAATTAAACATAAGTAATGTTAGATTTTATGAAGATAAGCCTTGGGTCTGAGATTTTGGGAAGCTCTGGTTTCCTCCCTGAAGGAAGTCAGGGTGGAAGGATAGTAATACCCTGTTTACACTTCCTGAAAGCCAATCTGGCTCCCAAAGCTCAGGACAGGCAGAGTTGTCTGTGGGTGGGTAGTTACGAGCCAGGGGCATGGCCCAGCAGTCTAAGCACCCTTACCCCAGGTTTGGGCAGATTCTGAAGGCCTGGATTTCCTATCCCAAATACTTGGAACCAGAGGGTCCCAGCATTTTTACTAGAGTATGTGTTCAGGGGTAGGAAAGGTGACTTTATATTTTCTATAAAACAGCAAATCAAGAACTGCCTGAGGTATACATTCTGACCTTTTCTGTTTATTTCACCAGGCAGGCTTTTCTCTGCCTGGACAAACTTTACCTTTCCTTCAAAGTTCAACTTAAGGCCTAACAATCTCCTCTAATAATCTTTCTCTGATCATACCTGACAATAAGAGCAAATACTTTTTTGTTGTATAGACATCTGCAGTTTTTCCAATCAATTTTGGATACCTTCTTGGATTTATTCTTTAGAAAAATTCTTTGTGGCATGTAGGGAGTATATATATTAGCCATCTACACACACACCTGTGCATATGCATGTGTGTATAGACATATACACACGCACATATATACACACATGCATATATACATGCACATACATGTATATATGTGTATATATACACAAATACACATACATATATATTCTGAACACCTAGATTATTTATCGAATGTGTTATTTATTTACTTATTCATTCAATATTTATTGAATACTAAGCATGTGGCAGGCACTAAGCTAGGCACCAGGGCTACAGGATTACACCAGAGGAGGCGAGCCAGGTAGGTAAACAACTGATGATCTCACGGGTCAGTCTCCCAGATATGTCCAGGACTGGCAGAATCACAGAGATGTACACAGTTTAGACAAAGCTGGGGCCCTCATTACATCCAAAACAATGCACTCAGGAAATAATCCTGGGGGTCACAAGCCCACTCCTGCGGTCAGAGAGGTTTTCTCAAGTCTTCATTACAACGCAGGGACTGAATTTTCTAACCGGCAATTTGCTCAGCAGGGGCCGGCTAGACGGCTGGGCGTCCGAGTGCATTTGAACAAGGGGTCCACGTTCTTACTTCCTGGCTCCCTGATTTCCTTGATTAACAACTAACACTAACAGAACACTTACCGCATACCACGTCTTATTCTAGGAGCTCTATGGATACTAAATCACAGCATGCTGGCAGCAGTTGCGGAGGATGAATTGTCCGAGCGGCCCAGGCCGGAAGTGGGGCAGCTAGAACCGGAAGTCAGCGCCGGGACCCACGCTCCCTTCCGGCACAGAGCAGGCTGGACTTCAATTTTGATTTTTCTCAGAGGCCTTGGGACTGTCAAGAAGTAACTTCCCATTCTCAGTCCTTCCTGCCATTGAGGAGAAAATTAGCAAATTGGCACCAGATGTGGGAATGAGGAGTTAGGGGAACCGAGGGAATGCAGGACGAGAAGTGGCCCTGTGCGTATCTTTCATTTCACCCGCATTTATTGAGGACCTAACCCAATAATGCCAGGAGCAGTTCCAGGTCCTGGAGGTACAACAGTGAAGTCCCTGCGCCCATGGAGCTTACATCTGGGGTTGGTCCGCGGTGATGGGGGTGAGGGAGAACAGACAATAAAATGGTATTCCGTATTCTGTCAGGTTGTAGTACAGGTGATTAGAAATAGGAAGTAGGGGCAAGTGACTGTGTGTGTGTGTAGTTGTACGCATATCTTGTAGGTTTCGCAACTCAAAGGTCAGTATAAATTATATCAGAATTTCCTCTTTTGACATGTTCTGTTTTTTTTTTTTGTTCAGTACATTGTATCCAAGAGATAGCCACATTATAAAAGCATGTGTGTCTTAATTAAACAAATACACAATCCTCTGATCTTTGAAGGTCTACTTAAGTTCAAACCACAGCTACAGCTTAGGGACTACATTCAGAACAAGATGCTAAAGAAAAAACCCTAATTACTATAGAAGGTGTGATTTAAACTTTTAAAAATATTGGTACACTATGTGCAATGAGATGAAATACCGAAAGGAAGAACACCAAAACATCATAAGGAGGTAACTCTGAGTTATAAAATTCTGGGTGATTTCAAAACACATTTTTTATTTTAATAATACTGAAAAGAGAAAAAAATGAAACAATATTTTCCATGATTTTATGACAAACGGGGTATTCTAGTTTTCTTTTTAATACTTTTCTGCATTTTTTGAATTTTAAAACTGTGCATATATATGTTTATAATAATAAAAAGCACACAAAAGAGGTTTCTAAAAATGTGGCCTGAATTTCTGGGGACAGCATGTGGTTTCACAAGAGGAAACAAATTGCCACAATCATCTTTAACGTGATCTTATATCGGATGAACAGAACATGGTACCTTAGGAAACCCGTAGAAACTTGTCTGTTTTCAGTCAAATAAAAGTGAAGGGAAATGGTGATTTTCTGAGCAATAGCACTCTTGTTGTCAGAAAAGAAGGGAAAGGGAGTTGGGTACAATTCACAGAAAATGCACTGGGTAATTTTGTTAAGTATATGTTATAGGTTCCAATGCATTTTATGCTTAAAAAAAAAGTCCAACTCTATGATTCATGCAGGTTGGGAAAAAAAAAACAAACTACAACTATACTATAAATAAAAAATGCATGTCACAAGATTTGAAAGTAAAGAAGTTTAGGTTCTGATATAATTCTACACATTTTGGGGATAATAACATTAAAACTTTCCCAGTTTTAAAATTCAAAACATGCAGAAAAGTATTACAAAGAAAACTAGAATCACCCCTAGTTTGTCATAAGATTATGGAAAATATTGATTGGTATATTATTATGCATTTATTAAATATTGAAAAAACTAGTCACTTATAAAAAGAAGGAGCACAAAATTGTTCTACATAGCTGTATAGCAGGTGTTGGGTGTTTGGCATTCATTTGTAGAATAGAGAGTTGGACAGAGATCCAATGTGGTTTCTGTCAGTGGACTTTTGCTAGTATCAGGCACACTGGAAAAAAGAAAGTGCATCTAAAATTGAACATCAGTATCCCCAGCCACTGTGACTATAGGCACAAACACATTGCAGCAGTCCAGCGCCATTCATTCCTGTTTGGTAAGGCTATCCTTTCCCCAAATTGGACTGTTGACAGTTGAGTCTCATGCTCTGGATGTTCCACTGAGGCCTCAAAACAACCCTGTTCTCCTAACACAAACAGAAATCTTATGAGCCACTGTTTTCAGTTGAATTATGTAATATACACAGCTTATATTTGGCTATAAACTGGTTTAAGGTGAAAGATTTTGAACCTTTACAGATCTCCCCAAATGGGCACCACTGCATGATTTTTTTTTTTTTTTGGTTCCAGACCCCTTTTTCAGTGTTACTCCACCATTCTGCATTGCTTCCTGAAGCAGCCAACTCAGAAAACAATCTCAAGCTCTCCCTCACAGCTTAATTCCCACAAGGCCTAAAATCAAGACAAGGGCAGATATTGAATGTGTTTTAGATTTACTGGCTCATTTCTTTTTCATCTACTCTGACTTCTTAGAGACATAAGGACTAGTGAATTTTCTGGTTAAGCCAATCTGCATAAATATAACAAAAATAAAAACTCATTTACCTGCACAATATAGTAAGAAGGAAATCACAGAACTACAGAGATGAAAAGGGCCTTAGGAATTACTAGCTCCATTTTGTTATTTCTTCAATGAGAAACCACAGCGTGGTGTAGTGTGGGCAGGTCCAAGTTCATATCCTTCCTGTGACACTTACCAGCTGTGTGGTCTTGAACAAGGTGCTTAAATATTCTGTGCCTCGGTTTTCTCATCTGTAAATAGTTCCTACCTGAGGAGTTTTGGGGAGTTTCAATGAGAAAATTGAAGTAAATCGATGAGAACAATGCCTTATAAAAGTGGGAACCAGAAAAGCTGATTCCTCAAGACAGCCAGAAATGGAAAGTCAGTTTCAAGGAAATAGAGAAATACATATTATGGCTTGGATATGTCCTAAAAAATAATCACTGGAATCAAGCACTTAAATCAAGTGACCTAAGGGGCGAACAGAGAAGATGTGAGGGAGGAATTAGAATTCTTGGAGATGGCTGAGCGTAGGGAGAAGAGCTGGGGAAGCAGGAAGAGCTTTCCTGTAGAACACATTCTTGGCAGGACAGACCGCCTGGCTGAGCCCTGGCTGACTGTGGAGTTTGTGGTCACAGAACCCCTTTGCCTAAGTTAGTCTCCATGGTAGGTTTTATTGTTGGCTGAAGAGAAGCAGGAGACAGATTTGTGGTGAGTGTGTGTGTGTGTGTGTGTGTGTGTGTGCGCGCTATGTGTGTAGTATGTATGTAGTATGTGTGTGGTAGCTGTGATGTGTGGGGTGTGTGTATGTGTATTCAGTGCATGTCGTGTGGTGAGTGGTGTGTGCATGTGTGGTGTGTGCATGTGATGTGTGTGCTGTGATATGTGTGTGTTGTATATGTATGTATCTGGTATGTGCATTATGTATGGGGTGTATGTGTGTGTAGTATATGTGGTATGTGAGTGTGATATGTGTGTGGCGTGGTGTCTGCGTGTGGTGTAGTATATGTATGTGTGGTATAGTGGTATATATGTGGTGTGGGTATGCGTGTGTGGTATGGGTGGCTGTGTATGTGATTTATGTGTGTGTGGTGAGTGTGGTGTGTGTGATATGTGTGTCGTATGTGTGTACAAGTATGCATGCATACACAGGGCTCCTAGTCCCATCAGAAGATCCCTTGTCCCCAGGCCCAAGGCTCCAGTTGTGCCTATAAGCTGGGCACCTGGACATCTGGGCTCTGCACAGTTCACCACGAAGCTGAGAGCTGGGGAAAGCTCACATGCTGCCAGGAGCAGTACACGGACTTCCCTGAAGAGGCCATGGGAAAATCAGAGGAGACCATCAGAGGGATAGAATCTGGAGCAGTTCTGTGAAGGGCTTTGAGATAGGAAGTTTGAGAGCATATACAAATATGCTTGTATATGGAGGAAAATGCCAGAAACTCCATGTGCAGTGAAGGGGCTGGAGCGGATGGGAAGAAATGGTGAGACAAGGAAAAAGCTTCATGCAGGGAAAGAAGGAGCACACATGGAGAGCTAAGGTAGAGCTCCGATGGGCTTCTCCGGATCCCACAAGCCTGCACTCAAGGCCCGGGAGAACTAGGAACGTGCAGGCCCAGGCTCCCTGTCTGTCCCTGTGCTGCCTGGTCATCGCTGGGCTCCAGGAGATCAGCACTGCCCTTGGAAGATCATTTAGGAAGAAGTTGGCTTCAAGAGCTCAGGGCTGTTGTGTTGCCATCCTAGCTGCACACAGCTGGGCCATTTCCTATCCTGTGCTCTCTGCTCGCCTCTTGCCTTCTGAGCCCCACGCTTGTTGGACTCCTCTGTAATCTTCCTACTTCCAACAGTCCACTTTGTTTTTCATCTCTCCTCAAGGGCAAATTGTGGTTTGTGCATATTTTAGGAGGATGGTCTGTTTCAAGGGCTGGGAAACTTCTCAACTTATTAGAGGACAACATTGAGTGGGAGAACAAAAGTCACCTGCTGCTGAAGTCCATACACTGTATTGTTACAAAAGCAGAGCTGAGTTTTTATCAATCTATAATCTTTAAACGTCTTTGTTTAATGTGGCTTCTAGATACTCATCCAACTTTTGATAGAATGATTACCAGGTAATGCTATCAAATAACAATCATGATTAAACAAGTTACATGAGCCCTCAGGCCCTGAAGCAATTTCTATGAAGAATGAGTTTGTCCTTCAAATGGCATAATAAGAAAAAAATTAGGTGCAATTCACCCAGAACAGTATGGTATACTGGGAGAAGTGTAATATGTTTACCCATTCCGAACAGTTACAAATGGCCTGCAATTAGCTTCCCTTCTTTTCAGCTTGCTTCCTTTTCCATTTCCTTTGCATTCTTTGTCATTTGAAATGAGCAAGGTGGTTTATAGCTGCCACTGTGATCTTCTGCCCACCTCGACCACTTCACGACATCACAAATCCTTCTGTCACACCCCACCCCCTTCCTTTTTTTTTTTTTTGACGTGTAAAGTAAAGGTACAAAGCAGCCAGAAAACAATTTATGGCTGTTGGTGATTTTTTGACCTGAGATGTCAAAAAAACTGTTAAACATATTAGAAAAAAATTAGCAACAAACAATTGTGCTACCACATTACAGATTGTCCTGGAGGGGTCTCTGTGAAATGAAGCAACCAGAAAGAAGATGAGTTGATTAATTTATGATATACAGGTCTAGGCATAAGATTCTTAAAATGTGAAACTTGTGGCTCATGCCAGCTACCAATGAGGACAGAAGGATGTGAAGCACAATGTAAAACCAATATGTAAAGATGCCCGGATAAAATCCAAAGCTCCAGAACACACTTATTGTTAATATTTCTATTTTTCTCATCCATACCTGGTAAATGTTCTCAAAAAGGAAAAGGTAGATCTGCTGCCTTCAAATCTCTCAGAGTATAGTAAAGTGCTATTGCCTCTGGGTATGTTTTTCTATTTTTGAAGACAAATAAATGAAAAAATAAAAATATGTAACTATTGTTCCTGTTGTGAGTTATAGTCATAACCAAGTCATCTACATGGTATCATCTGAAAATTAATTCCATTACCCAAGGATATGAGAGCTAAGAATTTGTGATGTACTTGTTTATATTTAGCCCAAATTTATATTACATTTCTTCTCCCCAGCAAATCTGACATCAGTAGGAAATTGGGGGAAACAGTGGTAACCCTAACAATATAGTTTCAAAACTATGGATGTATACAGTATTAAGCACTGATACTTTCTTTTAAGAATTTTTTGTTGCCTTTGCATAAAATTTATATATATCTGAAAGCTTTGATATACATGAGAAGATACATGGAAAAAAACAGAGTAAGTGTAGAGGTGCAATGAATGTATAAATTTCCACTGTGCACACTCTCTGCTTCTTAGGTGCACAGAACTTCAGTAATGAGGATTTCCTCGTTGGAATTTGTGATGCTGTATGTGATTTTTGTTCAAATGCATAAATATTATCTTCTTATTTTAGATGTTTCAGGCTTGGGGTTGCAGTTTAAGGCTCTATTCTAATCCTATTTCTCTCACTTTCTTAGTTTTGCTCTTTATTTCCAAGCAAGCATCTTCCTAAAGCCAGCCAGGTACATGTGGAGCATGAGATCGTGCCTTTCACATCATCCAGAGCTGGTTTGTGGGTGTAGAATAGTGTGGAGATACAACATATGCAGCCCAAAGGAGGTTGATTATGGATTTTCTTACTGGCTAACACATAATGATTTTCAAATGGGCAACAGAAAAAAGAAAAACAAATATGAATGGGAATTTAAAATTTCACTGTGTCAGGAAGATGTTTTTTCCCTTCAGAAATTGAAAATTCTATTTAAGGCATCTTAAATAATCTGAAATTCTAACCAGCCTTTACAATGGCTAAATAATATCTAGGATTTTCAGAATTTACGTTACTCCTGACTCTAGTGCATTTTCCCCAAAGTATTAGGAAGTATGTCAGTCACAATACTAGAAGGTGAAAAGTCTCAGAGTGTCCACCTTTTCTTTCTGTTGTGTACCCTTGCTCCTTTGGTATTTATGCTGTCTCCCCAAATATAAATATATGTGGTTGCTGAGCTTGGTGTGGCTTGGGGAAATTAATAGATGTGACAAACCCTCATTTTGAGGGGGCTGATGGGAGTTCTTCATAAGTCAGCTGGTAAACTTTCAGGTGCAATGTTCCATGCAATTATAGACTTCCATGAGGTGTATTAGTTTGTTATTTGCTGCTGTAATAAATTACCAGAAATTTAGCAGCATAGAAAACACAAATTGTTATCTCACATTTCCAGAGGTCAAAAGTCCAAAATGGGTTTTACTGGGCTAAAATCAAGTGTCATCTGGGCTGTGTTCCTTCTGGGAGCCTCTAAGGCAGAATGCATTTCCCCACCTTTTCCAGCTCCTACAGGCTGCCCACATTCCCTGGCGCATGGCCCTTCCTCCATCTGCAAAGCCAGCAAGGGCTGGTCCAGTCTTCCTGCACTGCATCATGTTGACCTGCTTCTGTCATCACATCTCCTTCTTTAACTCTGACTCATTTTCTGTCTCCCTGTTCTGCTTTTAAGGACCCTTGTGAGTACATTATATCCACCCAATAATCCTGGATGGTCTCCCTACTTTAAAGTGAGCAGATTAGCAATCTTAACTCCCCTTCGCCATGTAACATAACATATTCACAGGTTCCAGAGATTAGGATATGGACATCTTTGGAGGGGGGCATTAGTTCTTCCTACCACACGGAGAGAGTTTAACATGGGATACGTTCTACATTGACCTTCCTGACTCGCCTCTTTTCGCTTAAAGAATTAGTACTGTCTCTCTTTTTTCCCTCAGCCCTGTGGCATTCTCTCTTGGAGATTTCAGTAGCCAGGTCCTCCTTTGCCCAACCACCTTTGAGCACGTTGTTCTTTTGCTCCATCAGATCCCATCCTCCTTATGCTAACTGCTTGTTGAAGGCCTGGAGTGTGCAAGGCCATGTGCTCTGTGAAGCAAAAGTAGACACATACAAATAACAAGGCAAGAGTGACAAAAGCTATAGAAGAACATAATAACAGGGTCCAGAAGAGAACAGTACATCAGATGATTTCAATGTGGAGCAAAGAAACATCAAGGGGGGATCCAAGGAAACTGGCTGGGAAGGGCAGAAGCCATTCTTAAACTTGTAGTTCTCTCAAATCAACCAATCCATTGGTGAGGGCACGTCGAGGCCCTATTCTACATTCTTGGTTGATTTTTAATTTTGTCCATGTGTGGAGCAATCCATTCATTCAGCAAACTTGTACGAGGTCTGTGCTAGAGGCTGGCAAAGCACAAGATATCATTGTTCCCTAAGAGGAGCTCACAACACACACACACACTCAAATGAAGCCAACTGGAACTTCCCAGAATGCCCTCAATTTTGGACAGACTGCCTTAACTCCCTTTCCTCACACAGGACCATTACTGTCACTTCTGAAGTTAGGCTGCGATGACTTATTTGGCTATTGGTTAATCCGAACCACACATTTAGCTGATTTAATTTTTAAATAACTTGAGTTAAAGCCTTTACACTTTCCAAAGTAGTTTAAATTCTGCTCCATTTCCCAAAATACCAAGACCACAGTCATTTATTATTAAATTCTCCAAACATTTATTGACCATCAAATATGTGTCAGCTTCTTCACTTGACATCAGACACACAAAGATGAAAAAGGCACGCTTCTTTGTCCTCAATTGTAACATGAAGAATGAAGTGTTTTCGTTTCACAAGGCACATGTAATAATTTAGTGGAGCATATTCTCATCTACCCTGCAAAGGTATCCTTTTATAGTTTAGCTTTTTCTGTTTAGATCTCTTAATACTTTAATCTAATGGCTATGACTTTCTTATTTTCAATATCTTATTCCCAATTAAAATAATTTTAGCAACAACCAATGTTTATTATTAAGTAAAAAGGCCAATTGTATTTCAATTTAAAGAAACCACACTAGTTTTTAAAAGTTGTGATAATTTCTTTAAAATGAATGTTTCATTTTTTTTTTTTTTGGGAGACAGAGTCTTACTCTGTTGCCCAGGCTAGACTGCCGTGGCATCAGCTTAGCTCACAGCAACCTCAAATTCCTGGGCTCAAGCGATCCTCCTGTCTCAGCCTCCCAAGTAGCTGGGACTACAGGCATGCGCCACCATGCCTGGCTAATTTTTTCTATATATATTTTTACTTGTCCAGATAATTTCTTTCTATTTTTAGTAGAGATAGGGGTCTTGCTCTTGCTCAGGATGATCTCGAACTCCTGACCTTGAGCGATCCTCCCACCTTGGCCTCTCAGAGTGCTAGGATTATAGGCCTGAGCCACTGCGCCTGGCCAAACGTTTCATTTTTTCGGGAGTGTTTCTGACTAACTCTTCTATTTGTATGCTCAATTATTAATCAAAGGATATATTCACACTCTCAAAGTTGTGTAGACATAACTCTACCATATTGTTTACATTCTCTGTAGATTCATCTGTATAGTTGTTGTTGGGCTGCAAAATGACCTGGAAGAGTTGGGTGGAATTACAACAAGATTTTGAAACACTCTGTGTTGAGCATTTGTGCTGCTGCCGAGGCCCTGAACTGGGGCCGCTTTCTCCGTGAAGTCTTCCTGCATCCCAACTCACATGAATTCTCTCCTTGAAGGTGTGTGTGTCGTGGCTCAAATGGATGATCAGGGCAGACCACATTTCTCTCCAAAATTTGAAATTAGGAATGGAGAGTCCTGTAGCAGTGGACACTGAAGCTGAAGTTACAGTACGAGCCAGAAAGCTGATCGAAGGTGGTCAACACAACTGTGGAAGCCAGAAGTGTAGGAGGGTAGAAAAAATGATCAGCAATCGGAGTCCTACAGTTTGACGAAGGAGGAGAAGGGGCAGATGCATGGAGAGAGGCCGAGACGCTGTGATAAAGAACGTGTGGGCCACGGGGAGTGTGACACGGATTCCTCGATCGTTCTGCAGTGTCTTCCTTAGACTCTCAGAGATCCTCATTAATATTTACAATGGACGTCCTGCTTCTCACATTAGAAGAGTCAGACTAGCATGGAAGCAGGGTGGACCCATTCTGCAAACCTCAATTCTCCCATTTCCCTTTTGGTAAGGCAAGAGCTGCCCTCTTTTCTGAAGGAATGGTAGCTTGATGGCTACCAGGCTGTTGGAAATGTTTAAGCAAGAAAAAAAGAAAGAAGCACATCTCATTGTCATTGGCCTCCAAATTATTCGGTCTTCCATTTTTTTATGCAGATATTTGTAGGGCCTTAGTATATGGAAGGGTCTGTGCTGAGGGTCACAAATCCAGAGAGAATAAGCCAGTGCCTGCCCTGGAGCTGTCCAGCCTCAGAGGAGGGGTTGGGGAGATTTCACAGAATGGGGAAATTATGACACGAGGCAGCGTGAGCAGTGATAGGAGGAGGCGTAGATCTAAGCACACTTCCCTTGCACTGATTTTCCGATGACCCTAAAATGTGTCCTGACTTTCAGGTGGGCTCATGGCCACTCCTTGTAGTTTATTGGCAGGTATTTACAGTACGCATCCAAGGCAAGATAAAGTTTAATGAATGAAGGGAGATGAACCCAGATGTAAAGAGGCAGAATGTTGATAATGAGTAAACTCTAAGAGAAAAAAAATACTGGTTTGCTTGTCATACATGGAAACAAAGAGTTAAGTAATTTCATCAGAAGCTCTGAAGAGAAAGAAAATAGAAGTTTCTTGGCAGTGCTCCACTTTCAGGGGTTGCTCCAGGCATCTCTGTGTCTCCTTTCCTCCCTGTCCCCCGTGTCCCCTCTTCTACCAGATCTACCACTTTGTATGACACTGGGGTCTCCGGCTTCTCAATATTGTGACCTACATTACATGTTTCTCATTTAGGTGACGGGCAGTAGTGATCGGCTGTTATTCTGGGGTTGGTAGCAATTCTGTAATTTCATTCCCTCATTAGAAGCTAGCTGTGTGTTTATTTATTAAAGCTGCACACTGCCCAAAGGCAATGTACAAAAAATATAGAAATACCAAAATTAAATAAAGGCTATTATTGCTGTTATTTTATAAAGCTTGTCTATCACAAGCCACGGTGTGCATTTATAGGATAGACGGTCTGTTAACCAGGTGCTCCCCGGCACCTCAGTCAGCAAACTCTGTGCTACCCAGCTTCCCGCCTCTGTCAGTACACAGGTCCTGCCTAGCTGAAGCTCTTGCACCAGGCAAAGAAGGCAATAGATACATCTAGACTCTTGCATCTTCTAGGAAATTCTCCAGGCTCCAAACCACCTCTCCAAGTAGTTCTCTGGAGCTGTTCTGCTGAACTCAGACACCCTGGAGCAGCACCTCAGGGACTGAAGGGATATTTCTGTCTCTGGATGGGTTCTTTCCTCTGTATTGGATGAGGAAACAGAGAGAGCAATGGATGCAATCCCTTTCTGCATGGGATGTTCCTGGAATTCCCACTGTGGGCGGTTTCTCAGGAGCTGGGAAGACAGCAGAGATCATATACAGTCAATGCCCTGCCGACGCTTCTATTCCATGGGGGCGGGGGGCTGTACAGAA
This sequence comes from Avahi laniger, assembly GCA_963575035.1. Classification (NCBI taxonomy): domain Eukaryota; kingdom Metazoa; phylum Chordata; class Mammalia; order Primates; family Indriidae; genus Avahi; species Avahi laniger. The sequence goes on along the minus strand of CAUYSK010108936.1, from coordinate 18,508 downwards.
AATGGACAAATACTCGGGAAATCTATGGTCTGTCACGTGGTATTATGAGCTATGGCTAAAGATAAAGCAGGTAAGAGGGCATAAGGTGTGCTGGTGGGGTGGAGGTTTGGAGGTGCTACTTTCTACACAGTGGCTCGAGAAGGTCTCACTGATAAGAAGCCATGAGCAGACCTTTTGGGGATTGAGCAGGTAAGCCATGTGGACATCTGAGGGAAGAGCATTCCAAGGGAAGGAACAGCAAGCACAAAGGCTCTGAGCACATATGAATAACAGTAGAGGCCATATAGTTTTCCAAACCCAAGTGTCCAACCTCTGCAAACAGGAAGCTCATTTATAATTTGATATAAGGAATACATTCATGGGACAGCAAGCTGTGTGAACCTGATAGATGTTTCGGGTTAGTGTTTTTTATTTTACAGTGACAAAGACATCTTTGTTTCAAGCTGTCGGTTGTTTTTTTTTTTTTTTTTTTTTTTCAGGTTTTTTACCAGGGCTGCTCAGAATTCTGTGTGTGTGTGTGTGTGTGTGTGTGTGTGTGTGTGTGTTTCTGGTGACCATGGAAAGGCTGTAAAAATTATGAATCTAAACTATGAGACTTGTCTATAGGATTATTCTAACCTCCTCAGGGTCCTCTTTGGCTCAGACAGAACTGCACCCACGTTCAGATGGAAGAACAGCTGAAGGAAGCACATTGGTGTATTTGCCCATTGATATGAAACCCTCCTGGGGTGCAAGGGACAGACTCTGGCTGTCAACTCCTTTACTGTCCTTTCCCATGATGTGCTGATCTCTCCACAGAGACTTGAGGAGAGTGAGAGGAATCACAAGGCCAGCCATGCACTCGGAAGGCTGGAGAGCTGGCCTCACATTTCGGACAGGCACTGAGCAGACAGGAACACGTTTTGGACATGGATGGATTTGAGGCAACAGACCTGACATGAACCACTGAAGATTCTACGCTAGCTCTTTCACATCTTTGAGTCTCTTTATCTTTCTCCCTTGGTTATAATCAAAGTTCAGGGTGGGGATGGTAAGGGTGGTGAAAGAAGGAAAAAGAAAGAAGACAAGAAGGAACTCTCCCTACAACACCCCTCTGTCCATGCCAGGGGTCTGGAGAGGAGATTCTGGTTTACTGAGTGTACAATCATAGGACATGTCCTAGGCCCCAGTGTCTTGGTCCCCTCCTCCCAGGGTCCTGGAGTTGAGACTGCTTTCACTAAACGAGGAGTGGAGTCTCAGGAGTGGGGCTCAGCTGGGCTGGGGAGGTATCTTCTTATTTTTGTTTCTTTTTACTTCATATTAAATATTCATGCATCCTTATTCTGGCCAATTGGTATTTGAGCCTATTTTAATGGCAGAAAGCCATTAAATGAAGCATTAAAAAGAATGTTTAGTGTATTTTCTCCAGATTTTTAGTTTCCTATAAAGCCTAAGCAAACAAGGTCTTCCTCCTCCACACTCCACCCTGTAGACCAAGCTCTTCTCTGAGCTTGGGCTCACAAGGGTCGTGTTGTTCATTCTCTTTGGCCAAGACTCATTTCAAAGAACACTGCTCACTATAACAACTTCGGCTTTAAGTAGATATATCTCTTGTGATGTCATCAACTGGAGATAAAAAGAATAATTTTCAACATTTTTTCCAAACAACAAGCAGCATCAATGAAGTTGATCAGAGAAAAACAGGCAGCCTCCTCTGGAAATGGGAAACATTAAAAAAATTTAAAATGATGGAGTCCATTTCTCCTTTCTGAGCAATGGAGAGATTCCAGATGAAAGCAGGACCACGTTTCCTTAAAAATAAACCAAATCATGTTTAGATTTATCTTAATTAGATGCTGCATAAGTTTGAAGTGTTTAATTCTGGCTTTAGCACCTCTCTTCCTTCAGGTTAGCAAGCTTCAGGGTGAATGCTATTATTGTTATTCCAAATGGTTACACAAAGGGAAAAAGTGAATGCATTTGCAATTGTTCATTACAGCAGGTCCTGCCTGGCACCATGATTTTTACTTAAAAGAGAATGCTGCTCTCCTTCTGGTTAACTCTATCTGGCCAATGGGGATTTGTTCTTTTATAGGTAATTCCCCTCCCCCCCCAGGCCCATTCAATTTAATCTTGAGAATTCTTCATATCCTAATACAAATTAATTACACGAAACGGCCGGAGCTAATGGGACTGAGCAGAGTGGCCGTGCTGGAGCAATCCCGCCAGCTGGGACTAAGGTGGAATCTGACCCGTGGGGTGGGATTATATGCCCTTCTCTCGTTTCCACCGGCAAAATCTCATAACAGAATGATTGCACTTCAAACAGAACATTTTCAATCATCAAGCGATGAGATAAAGAGCTATTAATGAATACGGAGACCTCAAACAGGGCCAAAGTAGGTTAAATGGAATGTGGCTATTAAGGAGGGTCGGTTTTTCTTGTACCTGTGTATCAATGAGCCACATCTTTAGATAAGGCTCTCTCAGCGGGATACCAGATCTTATCAAACGTTGTTACACACTATTTAGTCTCTGCAGCCCAGGACACAAAAGAAATGACATCGGCAACAGAACCCCACAAAACAACACGGAGAAAACCAGAGGGCGGTGCAGGGAGAGGGCTCAGTCATCAGCACAGTGACTCTTTCATAAAGCCGAGTTTTACCTGGAGTGGGTGCAGCCGATGAGACGTGTGTGCATCTGTGTGTGCGCGTGTGTGTGTGCGCGTCTGTGTGTGTGCGTGTGTGTGAATGTGTGTGCGTGTGTGTGAATGTGTGTGTGTGTGTGCGTCTGTGTGTGCGCGTGTGTGTGTGCGCGCGTCTGTGTGTGTGCGTGTGTATGTGTGTGCGTGTGTGTGAATGTGTGTGTGTGTGTGTGCGTGTGTGTGCGCGTCTGTGTGTGTGCGTGTGTGTGAATGTGTGTGTGTGTGTGTGCGTGTGTGTGTGTGCGTCTGTGTGTGTGCGTGTGTGTGAATGTGTGTGTGTGTGTGTGAGTGTGTGTGTGCGTTGCGGGGTGCTCTGAAAAGGAGACGTGAAAATACGGGAGAGAAGGAGAAAATAAAATTGCACGCGGGCTCCCAAGATGGAGCTGATGTTTGTTTCCCCGGCACCGCGGAGGCGGCCCTCTCCCGATCCGGCTTTTGTCCTTCAGAGCGCGAGAGCCCACACTTTAATGCCTGCAGGTTGACCACGCATTGTTATTATACAGTCTTCATGTTCACATCATGTGTCATCTGACCAAAGGAGAGTCTACAAAGTGAAAGGCTCATGCAAAATTTATGCTTATATGGCTGTTTCAGTCAGTGGAAAAATCAATACTGCAGGCTTGATGCGCAGAGATGACGGAACGCTCTCTGACTGACACTAAAAGCACCTGGAGATTGAGAGCTGCATTTGCCGTTCAAGGAATCCAGTATATTAGAGCTCTTATAATAGTCTGCTCACCTTATATTAGCCTTTCCGTGGGATTATTTTTTGATAACAATTATGATTGTGAGGTTTAAGGCAATTACGCTATTACAAAGAAAAAGCTGCTTTTTATGTCCTGTAAAGCTGTCACATATTTCACACTGCAACTGCCTTCCAATTATTTTGCTACAATGCACTTTGGAAGCAAAATGTCCTAACCGATATATATTAGTCCTTTATGTTTTATAAATAAAAATCAAAGCCGTAATGTAATCATTCAAAAGGAGCTTCTCGGTTTCCCCAGACACGATTTGAGAAAGACCAGAAATACAGTGGGTGCTGCGTGTTTTGAAAGACACACATTACAGTGTCGGTGGTTCCGTGGGAAGGACGCACACTCCGGGGGTGCCGCAGAGGAAGGGAGAGAGACCTGGTCCTAACCCAGCCTTAAAATGCGAATAACCTCTGGAGATTTCGGGAGGCTCACCAGTTGGCATTCAATGATGAAACAAAAAAACAATCCTTGAAATTAATTCAGTAGGGAAGGAACACAAAGACGTTGTGACAGCACATTAAGCAGTCAGCAACAACACGAATAAGACTTCTTATTCTTCAAACCCTGTTGCAATGAAGACTTTACAGCTACACTGGGCCCCAGATGTCGGAAGAGTGGGCGGGTGGAATGTGGAGACCGGCATGGGAAACAAATATACACCAGGTAAAGAAGAAAATTCACGGGCTCAAAGGAGTCATTGTCAGAGGGATCTGGAGGCCTGAGAAACTAAACTGTGGCCTGAGACAGCTCCTTGGGGGTGAGCCATGAAAACACCTGTTTATGTTCTTGTCCCAGGCAGGGGTGTGTGTGGTTGGGGGAGGTGGGAAGTTCCATTTTGTCTGACTCTGAAAACCAACCAGCACGATGGGCAAAGTCAGCTCCATGGGGTAGGAGACCTCCAGGGCTGTGACTAATAAAGCTAACCTGTCTCTACCACCCGTGTGACATGCAACTACACTGAGCCAACTAAGGCAAGTGAGTTCAGGCTCTAAATTAATGGTATGAAGGTTGCTTTATGTTTGCATTCAATAGTAAACAACAGAATTGCTCCAAACTGCTGGAAATACATGCAGTGGTTATTCGATAGTAAGGATTTAAATGTGGATAGGGCACAGACTGTGGGTATATTTTGCTAAAATTACCCATCAAGAAATTTATCCATGCACGCATTGAGAAGGGCCTTTAGGGATTAAAAACTCAATGCAGAAAGGCCTTCCGTGGTCACCGGGCCGCATGTCGCAGTGGAGACGCACAGACCTCGGCGCAGCCTCACACTGGAGTGCTGAGATGGCTGAGGATGGGGAAGGCAATGAGAGCAGCAAAGATAACCTTCCACTCTCTGGGCTTTCCTGAGCACGCCTCACCATTCTGAAATACCTTTCTATTATCTCCCTGGTAAGTGTTCTTTCTTAAGTTTTTTTGTTTTGTTTTAATTGGGAAGATACCATTTTTAGCAACTTTCCCTTTGTTGATGCTTAGTCTAAAAGTGAGCACCTCACTGGCCAGAAATACTATTTTAATCCCATATCCTGTTACACATCTTTCTGGTACTTGAAATGTCAACAATGTCTCTTAATAAGTCAATATGTCCACTTCTCCCAGAGTGGTAATGCCACTGTGCTTTTTTTCCCAGAAAAGAAAACAGCTACTAGGAGGTCTATCAAAATCAACACACTAAATCTTGTCTTTAATATTGGGTGTGTTTTGAGACTTCCACATGGGATACATACTAAGGAATTAAATGTACCTTATAATTTCTTAGGAAAAAGATTCATCCCAGATTGTCAGGAAAGACCTAGCTTCTACCCAGAAATAGGAGTGGAAAATAAAAAGATTCTAGAGATGCTCAGAAAACAGCAGACGCTTCCAGACTCTGACAGGGATCACATGTACTAACTGCCCTGGAATATAGTGTTACAGGTGACCATTAATTTAAAAGTCTGTGACATCTTGGTTTTGGTTGAAGTGCTAGCCTTGTGGTTTCTGGGATTCCTTCATGATCTCTTATGAGAGTGAGTGTGATCATTAAATAGGTATTGATGGGTACTGGGTATATCAATGAATAGGCTGATGTCTCAGGGACTGCATTGGAGTAGAAAGAGTATTGGACTTGAGGTTGAAAGTCCTCAGTCTGAATCCTTCTCTGCCATTTATTAGCTGCATGACATTAAGAAAATTTCTTGAGCCTCTCTGAGCCTCCATTTCTTCCTCTGTAGAGAGGAAATAATCATCCCTTAACCAACAATGGTTGTGAATTAACACATTAACTGCCATGTGAGTTGTATTTAACTCACACTAGTTTTGAGCCTGGGGCTTTGTGAAGCATATATAACTCACCTGTCTCTTTACCTTGGGATCCTAGAGAACTATTTTTCAACTCACATATAACTCATGCACTGAAAACACTAAAAAAATAACAAATTTTTCATTAAATTACAAAGGTTCATTTTTTTCTTGAAGTTCTTATTCTATTTTCATAATAAAACACAGTGGCCCCAAGGAATTTTTTTTTTCTAATGTGGCCATCAAATTGTTAAATGGTAACATTCTATGAGAAGGCACCTAACATAGAGCTTGGACCGTGAAGAGCATTGAAAACTTATTTGTTCTTTACTTTACAAAGTAAAAAAAAAAAAAGCTATCTTGGATTTAGGTGAGCTGGAATGTGTCTCAAATCTGAGCAAAGAGAAGACTTTAAATCGCTCTCTCTTTTTGGCTAGAAACATCCATGGAACAATTGACTAAGGAAACAGAGTGAGAAAAATTATCTTTATTCATGAGATTCTAGGGCCTAAATTTACTAGTGCTATTACTACTGGCAATAATACCATCGATGATGAGGATGGTGATGACAGATAATATTTATTAAACCATCTACAGGACATATTTGAAACCTGGACTGAGGGGGGAGGGGGGGCAAGGGTAACACATGTAACCTAAACATCTGTACCCCCATATTATGTTGAAATAAAAAAAAAACATCTACAGGAATTAGTTCATTCTCAGAGTCACCTCATGAATTTCATGAGATAGATAGGTTGTTTGGTCATCCCAATTGAACATGAGGGAACCAGGACTTAGACAGGTTAACTAACTTGCCTAAGGTCAAACGAGGGCTGAAGTTGACACCCAATACCAGGTAGCATGGCTTAACCACTAGGAAATATCTCTCATTAGTGTTCCTTAAATGTCACTTTCAGGAGGGAGGTCAATCTAAACCATCTCCATCTAAGCTGTGCCCCCTTTATTTTCTCTATCCTGACTCCGTGTTTTCCTTCTTTGTAGTATTAATTTTGTAGTTCTTTGTAGTACTTCTTTATAGTACTAATCCTTACAATTTGTAAGGATAGCCATCTGTGCATGCCATTCACTGAATGACTGCCCTCCCACAAGAATGTTCCCTCAGAAACCAGCCCTTTCTTGTCCCTATTCCAGTGCCCATGACAATGCCCAGCACATAGGAGGGACTCAGAACATATTTGCTGATGGAATGCAAACACTGCTACATTGATGGAATTCCTAAAGATTGACCAACATCATTCCAGTGAGAAAATTTCAAAAGGTGGTAGCAGGTGGCAGAAAGGCCTTGGTTTCACTTTCGAACAAGGTTAAGTCTTGTTCGTTTATTTCTTAGCAGTGTCCCCAAGACCCCCTGATATGCAGCTCTCTGAAATGCTCAGTGGGAGGAAAGGGAAGAGGCTGAATCATGAATAATATTTCAGTTACTCCTCCATCTATCTAGTGCTTAACTCAAAATGCCATCTGAACTTCATTCCCTTCACCATATTTTTAGAAAAAGAGTTGGAAATAGTGGTGAAAGGAGCAACAAAAGGCATCAGAGCCATGATTCTCTTGGTTAAATTATTTGGTTTTCCTTCTGTTTTTTAAGGATTGCTTCCCCATTGGTCCCTCTACTGAAAATTGAGCTGGAGCAATGTGCAGTCCCATCTGTTATGTACTGGGGACAACTGAAGTTTTTGCTCAGGTGCTAATACCATTTCTTGCAAAAACTAAGCTTCTCCTAGAGGAAAAGTGACTGGCATAAGTGTTCAATCCTCATCCAGTATGTGGAATTAAAAGACCGTTCAACCAACTGAAGGATGTGTCACAGACAGTAGTTACTTGTTAATAGGTTTAAGGGGAAGGTGAAAAATTGATCAAAACCAAGTCACAAGGAAAGATTTCTTTCAAAAGGGTAGATATTGCTATAACCTCTTGGGCTAATGGCTTGGTTAATATTTTCCCAGTGAGACTAACTGATAAGCAGAATGAAGAGACTCCGATGACTAGGTACAAAACTGGAAAGTTAGATAATTACGTATCATTTGCACTTCTCAGGATTCCGAGCTAAAGAACTGGGAAGTCCTCATGAAAGTTCTACCTGGCTCAAGTTTTATGAAACTGTCTTCACCTTTGAATAAGTTAATTTTGATATTATCTTCAACTCAAGATCTTAAAGCAGGTCCATATATTTTCCCCAAGCACTTCTAACCTTTAAAGATGTTTATTTCCATGATTTACAGAACCAAAGTAGACTTTAGCTTTGCTTGAGAGTAACTCACTCAACAAAATTTTTAACTTTAGTAATTCATTATCTAAGCTCCACATTATTTTTATGTAATAACTACAAGGTTATAGAATTTGGACATCTTCAGCCCTTTTTTCACGGGCTGCTGTGAAATTCAGAGATTCCCAAAATCCCTTTGGAAATAGTAAAGGCCATTTGGAGTATCTGTGGCTGCTACTGACTTCTGGCTCATTAAAATATAGAATTTTTATAAAGTAAATCCTTTTTAATGGAAGAATCATTTCTGGGTAAAGAGCAGCTGCAAAGTAGTGCTAGGGAGAACCTGATGGCAAGTTTAAGTCCTCTGAGTTGGAGATGGTTGATTCTGCTAATGATTTTAACACCTGGCTTGGAATTTGGGCCCTGATAGGGTAGACAACCTTAGGTTATGATCTTCCTGTATTAATACCATACATCTTGTATGAAATGTGTGTGTGCACAATGTGTACATTTAGAAATGAATGATTAGTTTACGGGATTCCTTGGGATTTCATGATAGTATGACTTTAAGAAAAAGGAACTACCAGTGAATACCAGTAAGTTAATACCTACTTCAGGTATTTCCCACATATGAATGTATCTAATCTTCACAATGACAACCCTAAGTATCAATATTCATATGACCACTTTATAGATGAGGAAATTCACCCTCAAGAGAAGGAAATCCATTGAGGTCACACAAGTTGTACCAACACTCAGCTCTTGCCACAGAATCAGACTGTTTCCCACAGTTAACCAAAAGGTGTAGTCATGACATTTTTTGTAGTATGGGCATGTGTTGAGGGTAAGATGTTGTTTTCTGTCTTCCTTTTAGAAGCAATTTAAAATATGCCTATGTCTCAGAAAGACACATCACAATCTAAAGTAAATGACAGTGGTTGAAATTTATTGTATTGTCTCATCACAAACTTGTTTTTTTAATGTGAAGTCTTAATTGTATTTCTCTTTTTTTCTACTTCATAGTCTTACTTCATTTGGAAATACAGTAATTTTTCCCTCGAGGAAACCTATCTCTAATCTTGTAAAGGACATTACTAGGGAAAGATTAAGTCATTAATGGAAATTTATCAAATGCTGTTACCTTTTTGATCAAAAAGTTTCCTCAAGTCTCCTCCCTCAACCAGCATCTTGTTTTAAGAAGTTTAAGACTGATGTTGTGGGTCTGGTACTGTCGATGACCTGCAAACTTTCTGGCACCAAAAATAGGCCTGATACTTTTGCATAACCTCCCACCCCTTCCTTGCCCACATGTAAATCTTTACTGGATCACAGTATCAAATACCTGTTTCAAAGAAGGTACCCAGTGGGGGAAAAAAAGCAGATTCTCAGTTTCCTGACTGACTGAGAGAGCAGATGGATTTCTGCGGATTAGCATACTATCCTGATAAAGTGGGCTTTTCACACCCTTACGATTTAAGAACTCTAAAAATGTGTTCAATTTGATCTAATAGCACAAATTGACTTGGTTCCTACACTAAATTATTGATTCTACAATTAGCACCTCTTGTCTCTTCTTGAGGGTACTCAGCAAAATAACTCTCCTATAGCTGAGCTAAGAAATGAAGAAGGATAAAGGTTTTTTTGTTGTATTTTTTTGTTTGTTTCTCCTCATCCTTCTGGCTCTGCAGGAGCGGTTTCAAAGGTGGGTGCTCCCATGCCCTTGAGGGATGTAATTTTTCCAAGGCAGTGATGCTGGGTCTTCCATTGCTGTGGAGAATGAAAAGAGCTCACATCTGGCTGAGTGAGGAGATGGATCAAATATGCGCTGGCTAAGGGGTGCAGGTGTCTCCCTACAGCAGCCTGTCTTTAGTGGTCCTCTCCTTTCCATCAGCAGGGTGATAGATTTGAGAAATAATCACAGGAAAATGGATAATGACCCTATAGTCTACTACATTTGGGGACCACCATTCTTGATCCAACTGGATAAATAAGGAAGAACATTGGCATTTTGTTATTGTCCAAATAATATGTCATATGTGCTATGTATCATTGACGAGAGTTACATTTGATGCTTTTGTCAAACCAGTTTTGATTCTAAGAATCAGAAGTATGAAAGAGGTATTTCTGGTGATTTTTTTATAGCTGTTAATTCATCTAATTCAACAAACATTAATGGAGGTGCTTCTATAAAGGCAGTATCATGTGGGGGTTATAGAAGCAGAAGACTAGAGTTCAAATCCCCGAGATTCCACTTACTAGCTATATGATCATAAGTGAGTGATTTTTCTCTCTGTACCGCAGTTTCCTTGTATGAGAAGCAGAAGAGAGAACTAGAACACTGTGGGGGGTGTGAAGATTCATACCTGTGAAGTGCACACATGTGCCTGCATGTGTCTGGTGCATCATAAATGGTAGTCATCATTATTTTCAGTATACTGACTGGGAGGCACAGTGCAATGTGTTTTCTATGTTGAAAATCTATTTTTTAAGGCAAATATACTACTTAGTCATAGATATACTACCTCTCTTATCACCTTGGACTTGGTTTATGCAGTAGGGAAATCTCTATCTGATTTCCGTGTCACCAACACCCTCATTCCAGACCCAGATTAGACTTTCTAAAGCTTTGATGTTATCATAACATGATCCAAAAAAAAAAAAAATTAAAACTTTTCTCTTTAGAGACTTTACCAAAGAAGAAATATAGAAAGCAAATGAGTATAAGAAAGATATTTGACATTCTCTAATTAGTCATTAGAGAAATGAAAATTAAAGCCATAATGAGATGCCACCACTACACACTTATTTGAATGGCTAAACAACAACAAAAAAAGCAAATAAAAAGGAAGAAAGAAGAAAGCAAACCCAAAACTGACAGCACCAAATGCTGACAAGAACGTGGAGTAACTGGAATGCTCATCCTTCGCCAGTGGGATTACAAAGCGGTCCGACCACTTTAGAAAACTGTTTGGTGGTTGACACACATTTACCATACAAGCCAGTAATCCCAATCCTAAATATTTACCCAAAAGAAATAAAAATTTAGGTTCACAGAAAAACTTATATGCAAATGTTTATGGTGGTTTTATTCATAATTGCCAAAAGAAAGGGAAACCATCCAAATGTCCTTCAACTGGTAAATGAATAACAAACTGTGGCATATCCAAACAATGAAACACTACTCAAATAAAAAGGAACTAACTACTGCTACATACAACAGGATGGATCTCCAATGTATGTGCTAAGTGAAAGGAGCCAGACTCAAAAGGCTACATATGACATTCAGGAAAAGACAAAATTATAGAGACAGAAAACAGATCAGTGGTTGCTAGGGGTGGTGGTCAAGGAGGGGTTAATTCCAAAGGGGCATGAAGGAACATTCGGGAACAGTCCTCTGTACTGATTGTGGTGGTAGTTACACTGGCAGTATGTGTTTGTCAAAACTCATGGAACTGCAAACTAAAAGGGGTGCGTTTTACTTTATGTAAAGTGTAGCTCAATAAATCTAACTTAAAAAATTCTTCCCATTACCAATAGAATAAAGTCTAGTCAATTAGCCTTGTGGTAAAATCTATTCTTCCAAATTGATCCTTAATTGCTGTCCCCCCTTCACCTCTCCTCTTTTCATTCAATGTCCCCTTTGCCACCAATATATGTTGTATGTATTTCTACTTCCCAGCATTGGATCAAATTGTCTCCGCAAATGAAATGGCTTCATCAGCTCTTAACCATATCCAAACCATCAAAGTCCAGGTCATGCGCCATTATCTCAGCGACCCCTTCCTGCTTGGGACCGACACCAGTCCACGGTGACGTCTCCAGAAAACTCCCCTGGTACTTATTCTCTGAATCATTCATTTGGCATTTTTACATTTGACTTTTTATCTTTATGCCATTTATTTCTCCCTTTGTTCATTCATTTGTTCTTTTATTTATTGAACAGGTATTTATTAACCAGATAGTTAATTCTTGAGTGATCACTATTAGTTGACTATGTAAATCTATTCCTCTACTTCTTTCTTTCCAAGAGAATCCCAGCATGACACCTGCACAGGCAGCAGCCCTTTTGCAACCACGAGGTGAGCCAGCTACAAGAAGGCTGATGTGCCCGATTGGCAGGAAGAACAAGGAAGAAACCCGGGCCTTAAGTGACACCGTTAAACCCTGAAGAAGCCAATAAAGATGCTGTCTACCTCTTGAATTTTTGTTATAAGGGATAAGACATTTTCACTGTAAATAATCTTGAGCTATCGTTTTCTGTGTGGCTGAAAATATCCTATCCATTACTTGCAAGAGTCATTAAATAACATAAACTTCATTAGTATTTATTTATCAAAGAAACTTGCTGCCTCAGTAACAGATCTATTATTAAAATAGTTATTCATTCAACAATACTTTTTGAGAAACTACTTTGTGCCAGGCACTATTTTAGATACTGAGGATGCTGAAGTGAACAAAACAAGGTTGTATTTTAAATCAACAAGTATTTTGTAAAGTTCCTCATTGTGTAGATTCTCAAGTCATGTCATATGCAGGAGTTTGAAGTGATTGGTAAGAGCTGGTTTCCAGCCTTTCCGAATTTGGAACAATTAGAATTCATAGCACTGAAAGTTATGTTAGAAATCAACTTTCAATTTATAAGATCCCTTCATTTTATGAATGAGGAAACTGAGGCACAAAGGGTTTTAGTGGCTTGTCCAAGGTCACCCAGCTAGTAGTGGCAAAAGCAAGAACTAGAAAGAATTTGGTGCTCAGAGCCATTACCCCTTTCCACTAAAGCAGAGAGGCCTCTTCTTTCGATTATTTTCAGATACTGAAAATCCTCTTGAAAGATCATTTATGTGATTTGCTTCCCTCATCAATTTTTCCTTCCCTTGTTCTGATCCGGGGGAATCTCCCTGCGTACTGCCTCCTTAATCCCAGTACAGGCAGAGACGTCAGGGACAGTGCAGTACTTCCAATACACACACCCAGCAGGAATGCTGGAAATAGTGTATTTTTTAAACTCACGCAGAATCAGCACTAGACGAAACTCCTTTTCTGGTTCTTCAGAGAAACCCTCATACCCTGTTCAAGAATACTTAGCTATTTCTGGTCTCAGTGGAAGGAGTGTCCACTTTGACATATGACAGAAAACAGCCTCTCTTAAGAAAGTCCTAGCTGTAAAGTTTTCCCAGGTGATAATTCAGGGCTTCACCCCTTCCATGAAGCCAGTTTTCCACTTCTTTCTCATAAAGTTTGCCCAAGGGAAATTTTATAGACTATGGTCTTTAGAAATTTGACTTATGATAGTTTTCATAATTGGTGTCCACTGGCCCTAAGGAAAAAGCAGTCACAAGCTTCCTTGGAGTGGGAGCAGAGACCACAGTTAATAATATTAACCTTCGTTGAGTGCTTTGCATGGGACAGGCATTGTTCCAAGTGCTCTTCAGGTGTTACTTTATTTAATTTTCATAAACTCCGTGAGGCAGGTGTATGTCTACAATCTTTTACCTGATGACCTTGGTCTAGATGTTTTAGAATTCAAAATTTTTTTGTATTTTAGAAAGTTAATATGGAAAATATATTCCCGACATCATGACACTGCCAGTATGGTCTAGGGCAGCATTCCAGAACATTAATATTTCTGCAAGAACATTAATTACTATAACTTTTCATACTAAGTGAAATAAATAAAAACCGTAAATATCCCGATACAAGTTAAGGTCAGTTTTTCTGCTAAATGATTTATGAAAATACCTTTGCTTTTCAGATATTTTCTGGATTTTGGAATTATAGATGAGGCAGGTTAGACCTACTCAACCATTTGGCCATTCTGCAGTTGAGGAAACTGAGGCACCATGAAGACAGCTGCCTCAAGTCGTATAACTTAGTGGTGGATAAGCAGGATTTGAAACTTGACAGCCTTAGCTCAGAGCATTTTCTTGTCTGTCTGTCTGTTTCTCTCTCTCTCTCTCTGATTCTCTCATACTGCCTCACTTCAGATATAAAATACCAAGTCCAAAATGTACACTAATTTCAAGCAATTAGCTCAAAAAATTTTTACATATATAACTATCACCTTGAGCTCAGTGATGAAGGTATAGAACACTTCAGCAGCCCAGAGGTTTCCCTTGTACTCCTTCCTAGGGACCACCCTCTCCCTTACTGTTCTGACTTGGATCACCACGAATTAGTTTTGCATGTTCTAGAACTTTACATAAGTGTGACTGTACAGTATGTACCCTTCTGTATCCGGCTTTCTTTGCTGGATCCATATGACTGTGTGTAGCAACAGCTCATTCTTGTTATTATTGAGCACTATTTGCCTGTGCAAATACTATACCGTAATATATTCACCCACTTTCCTCTTGATAGACATTTGAGCTGATTTCAGCTTGGAGCTGGAGTCTGAACTACAGAACTTACCACCACCAAATGTCAGTATCTACCCCAGACCCAACCTCCAAACAGGGCACCGTCCCAGTGGGGATAAGCAGATGCCTCTAACGGCATGAAAGGAGCCAGCCTGCGAATGATCTTGACTTGTGTGAACAGCCCCAGAGCAGGGGTTGGCAAACTTTTTCCATAAAGGGCCAGATAGCAAACATTTTTGGTTTTGGAAGCTATATAATCTTTATCACAACTATTCAACTCTACCATTGTAGCACGAAAGCAGCCAAAAACAAGAGGTCAATAAATGGGTATGGCTGTATCCCAATAAATCTTTATTTAGAAAAACAGGTGGTGAGTGAGATTTGGTCAGCAGGCTGGAGTTTGCCAAGCTCTGCTTTCTAGAGGAGGACTTCGCTTTCTGGTAGGTTAGTCTGAGAAAGGAGAGGAAACAGATATTGGCTAAACATTCGTACCCCTGAAATTATAATGTATACAGATATCTGTGTGTTTCAGGGCATGCGTGTTTTTCCATAGCGAAGATCCATGGCTTTCATTAGCATCTCAAAGACTTTGTGATCCAAAGAGCGGGAGAACCAAGGCCTAGAGACAGTTTTATCAACACAAAAATGGGGAAAATCAAATGGTTGTTTCTATATATTTAGTCTAGGTATTTTTCAGTGGCCAGAAGTGATGTTACATGTAAATTATGCATCCTAATCCTATATTTCAGAAAGGAACATTCTTCTTTATAAAAAAAAAGTGAGTTTTCATTTGAGAGGCATCTCTCCTTTTGTGAAAATGCCCCCTGCAAGGCAGGGTCTAGCTAAGTCACACTTAGGTGCATTAAAGCGAGTTGCTGCTGACATACACCATGGCACCACTGTTGTTTCTGACAGACAATAGCCCTACATTAATAAAAATGCCAAGGCTTTTATCTATATTTACATCTTTATATAAGTGCCAGTAGTCCTCATCTGTCTGTATGGGTTCCACTCGGCTAAAGTACTTCCTAGACTGTAAAGAGAGACAGACAGAAAACACATAATTGTTAGCTGTATTTCACGTTCACAATTCCTTTGAGAAAAGTCCTAATTAGTCTAAGCAGTGTTTAATGTAAATCAAGTTTCACTTTCAAAATTTCAAGGGCCCCATTCTGACAGAATGTAGATTTTTTATGCTACACATAAAACATGGGTGCTAGTCAAACATTGTAATGACAGGCAGGGGGAGAGCAGGAATCGATACATGAAAAGTTACTGAAATTAGGTAGGCCTGACCTCCTGGAGCAGCCTCAGAAAATAACCCTTAAAGAAAAAAAAAAAAAAAAGACTTTCTAAAATAGACACTTAGAGCTTTGTTTTCCTTGCTTTCCATTCGTGATGTGCTCCTTCTCTCTCTGGACTAATTCAAACTTCTCCAAGTGTTGGCTTTGACTTTGAGCAGTTTTCACTGAAGGCAATCGGAGGAAAATGCTGAGGCACTTCCCCGTGTGAGAAGCGTGGCACAGGCAGCCCTGGAGACACTGCTGAGATTCCCAATGCCCTGATTTATTTCACAATGTAATTCAATTATTGAAAATAGACAGCATTTTTATGTCTTCCAATTTTCTTATACACCAAATCACAAAAGCCAGATTCTTTCTCTTAATGTTTGATAGCATGTGGTTAGCAGGGTTATAAAAAAAATAAAAGGTACTTACAGATTTAGTATGAACTATGATTAATTTTTATTAAGAGGATACATTTATATATCATAAACTGACAATTTATTCGAAGATCTTTTTTTCCTGTGAGTTGAGTAGCTCCCCTTTGTGCAGAATGCAAAATTGTATATGAGATATTTGAGTGTCTAAAACGATGTATGATAAATGAAGTAGCATGCTACTTATACGCTTATCATGTTCCCTGACTAGCAACAGGTTCAGCAAAGGGCACAGCCAGTAAATGAAATTTTCCACCAGGACAATATATCATCACAAGAAATGTATGCACTGGAAACTTACAAGCTTGCTCAAGATGCGGACGAGGTGTGAAATGGTAAAAAATGAAAAGCAGCAGCATCATACAGCAAATTTCAAATTCAAGTGCATATTGGTTGGGGCTGATGCTTTAACTATTTCACACCATAAGGATGAGGAAAGAAATGCAAACATCATATGAAGACAGAAATAAGTTTCCATTATTATCGACACCAGGGAAGCAGAGAAAAGTAACAGGTACAGAAGTGCATATGATACACTTAGTATAGTGTTATGATATTAATTTGAGAGACACTTTAGTTATATTCTTTGAGGAGTCTTTGCCACTTTTAACCTGGAGTGAATCCCTTAATATTTCTGCACCTCAATTTCTTTAATTGCGAAATGGAAGGTGGGAACAAATAGTTTCTGAAGTGTGTTTCATTTAAAGAAATTCCGTGGTCCTCTGATTCTTATCTTTGAGCCCTCAAAGGAAACGGGCAGGGCAGTATGGTTTTCAGTTCGTATTATGTTAATAGTTTCTTGAAATGCAATTGCATTTTGCTACTTAACCCAAGAATAAAAGCTCCACTGGAGGGAAGCCCCAGAAAATGCAGATGCACCTGTTCAGTATTCTAGTTCAATAATGATCATATCTTAGGAGTTATTCCTTTCATTTTCTGGCTCCCTCACAGTCATCAAACGATGCTCTTGCTCGGAAAGGAGACATCTGTGTGATCCAAGAGGTACAGACTCATTTTCTTCCATGTGTGTTTGCATCAGGTGACACCAAGATCCTCTGTTGATGGGCACCATGCATACGATTTCCGTTTGCTAGCTGTTTCTGGTGACAGTGGAAAGTGACAGCTTGCAAGGGTGAATTATCTGCAGCGTTAGTGTCAATAGGTATAAATTACAATAGGCCTGGGTGACAGCTATTCTAAGGAAGGGCTCCCTGTATGTTAAAAAGCTCAGTGGAGACAATGCACAGGGAGTAATGGGATAAAGTGCAATCTGATCTAGACTGAGGTCTTGTCAACACCAAGGACCTCAGAGGGGAAATAGGCTGAAACTTTGGTTCTCGGGGGAGAAAGCCCAGCATGCTGGAGGGAAAAGGGGAAGGGTGGCACAGGGGTGGAGGCAGGGAGACTTTGGCTTTAATCTCAGTACCACCACCTACCTGCTGTGTGACCTTTTTTTTTTATTTCAGCATGTTATGGGGGTACAGATGTTTAGGTTATGTACGTTGTCCTTGCCCCCCCTTCCCCCTAAGTTCGAGTTTCAAATATGTCCATCCTTCGGGTGGTGCGCATTGCACTCTTTTATATGCATATACCTGTCCCCTCCTCCTTCTTACCCCCTCCTCCCTCCCCCCTGCCCAACATCCAATAGATGTTATTCTTATATGTGCACTTATGTGTTGATCAGTTAATACCAATTTGAAGCTGACTACATGTGGTGCTTGTTTTTCCATTCTTGGGATACCTCACTTAGCAGAATGCGTTCCAGCTCTATCCAGGAGAATACAAGAGGTGCTATATCACCATTGTTTCTTAAAGCTGAATAGTATTCCATAGTATACATATACCACATTTTGTTAATCCACTCATGTATTGATGGACACTTAGGTTGTTTCCACATCTTTGCAATTGTGAATTGTGCTGCTATGAACATTCGAGAGCAAACAGGCAACCCACAGAATGGGAGAAAATTTTCGCGTGCTACAAATGCAACAGAGGGCTGATAACCAGAATCCATTTAGCACTCAGAAAAATCAGCAAGAAAAAATCAAACAGCCCTATCAAAAAGTGGGCAAAGGATATGAACAGAAACTTTGCAAAAGAAGACAGAATAATGGCCAAAAAACACATGAAAAAATGCTCAACATCTCTAATCATCAGGGAAATGTAAATCAAAACCACAATGAGATATCACTTATCTCCAGTGAGAATGGCCTTTATCAAAAAGACCCCAAACAATAAATGTTGGCGTGAATGCGGAGAGGTAGGAACACTCATACACTGCTGGTGGGACTGCAAATTAGTGCAACCTCTGTGGAAAGCAATATGGAGATACCTCAATGAGATACAAGTAGAACTACCATTTGATCCAGCAAGTCCATTACTGGGCATCTACCGAAAAGAGCAAAAGTCTCTCTATGAAAAAGACACCTGCTGTGTGACCTTGAACAAGCAAAATGAAGACAGTACACAAAATCATTATGT